>BEXV01001525.1:95500-106339 GCA_003118195.1 Hemicentrotus pulcherrimus
AAAAATGTCCTTGATCTGCATTTTCTTCCCCAGCCATTTTAATGAACACAAACAGCAAGAAAGAATACTTTTCATATTTTTGTAACTCCTTTGAGCCCAAAGTTTCTTGCTCATTACAGTATATAGTTTACAGATTAGCAGGAACATGTGAAAAAAATATATCTGGAAAAAGAATAATCATCATTGAACCTGTTCTTTGGCCCTACAAGTCCATGATTTTGTATCTGCATATGTTGCCCTACATATATAAGGAGTTGGAACAAGTTTTTGAATAAAAAACAAAATCAATGTCAAATTTTCAAGGCCTTAGTGAAACTCATGAAGCAGATTGGTTCTTTCCATATGATAAAATGTAGATCCTAACAGATCAAAAGGTTGAAAATGCATACAGAAGAGAGGTCTGCTAGTCCCATTCCATCATCATGAAAACTTGCCATCATCAAGTCATTAAGAATTTTAGAAATAGACAATTTGATGAGGCTTTCACATGAGGTTTAATGTTCATCTAGAGTCCCAATTGAATAGTAAGGTGAAATGTCTTCATCACTGTCATGTTGCTCCCACCTCAAAACCATTAGAGTCTATCCTGTCATCGCTTCTTATCTCTGTACCATCTGGGATGATGTTGATGGTATCTCCTGTAACCTTGGTAACAGTATGTGATGCAGCTAGGATGGTGTCCAGCATCCCTCTGATCTCCTCTAGTGTGGTATGGTAACGAAGCTCTTGCTGAAGACCAACCTGTAAGGCCTGGAACCGCTTCAAAACATCTTCACTCTCACCCATCACAGGACCATAGATATCTGCAATACGCAATAATAGTAATAACACCTACATTTACTATGAGCTCCAATCCATCCAATGCAATGCTATAAGTACCTACAAAATACTATTATGGTTTTAGGATAGCTGACCTAGAGCAGTGCAAAGTAAATTAAAAGTTCTTCATTATTTGGTACCAAGACGTAGTTGATAATCCCTGTATGCCCCCAGCTACTGATCATATGTCTTGTCAATCTATTCAACATAATTATATTAACTATGCAGGATGTAATAAATGACCTCAAGTTGTGATTAGATACAAGTTTCACAATACAGAACTCTGTTACTATTTTCATCACATTATGAACTAGCCATACCTAAGATAATGTTGGAGATATCCACTGCAATAGGAGTGAAGTTTGTGTCTGAAATGTGCTTCTTCAAGAAGGTCAAGATGATGCACAGCCAACGATCATCCCTGCCAGAGAGGGCACTCTTCACCACGCCACGTCTGATCAACTCTTGGAGCAAGCTGAATGTCACGTGAGGCGTTCTTAATCTTACGTTTGGCTAGAGGCAGAGGAGAAAATGGGTGGAGGTTCATTACATTCAAGGGTTATCAGTTTAATTTTTCCTTTCTTATGCCAACATCCCTCACTATTGTCAGCCAAAAGATAAGTGATAGTACAAGAAGAATTAAAGAGACTCAGAGTCATTCACTTTGAATCAATATTACCCTATTGCTCAGATAAACATTACAAAATGAGAACTCAATACTTAATTCAAATACCATAAATATCATTGTTGCATCATTCATACTGATTCAGTTGGTATACATCACATACATTTCTGAGTAATGAAAGAACAAAGGAATAATACAGTTAGTGCCAATTGGAGGAGGTAAAGCTTATTGATTTTTTTTGGTAACATGTTGTGCATCTGTAGTTTAATATAAATACTCACATGTAGGGCTGCATCTAAGGCCTTGGAATGTTCAAACTTTTTCAGCATCCTATCATACTTCTCGAGATGATCTTTGTTGATATGGGTTACAACCATGTCATCCTGAAAAGAAAGAAATGCAAATGAGTTGGAGTTATCAAACAATACATTTCATGTAGAAGAGTCATGGTCGAGTGGATACGTCATCGGACTGTGAATCAAAAGGTTTGTGGTTTGAGTACTGACACAGCACTAATGTCCTTTGGCAAGACATTGATCTACATTTGCAACACTTAACCCAGTTATTGTAAATAGGTACCTAGCAGGAATTGATTCCTTGAAATGCTAGAGTACCATAATGGCAGCCATGCTAAAGCCAGGATAATAATTAGGGGCACCAGGAGTGATAAGTCTGACAGATATGAGCGCTATACAAGAACCCAATATTATTATAATGTAATGTGATAACCACAAAAGTCTTACATCTACACAAATAATTAAGTCCTTGGATTCAATACTTGCTTCAGGATTTGTTTTTAGGTAGAGTATGAGATTGAATTGTGATTATTTTCATATAAGGTATACGGTAAGGACATTACAGGGTTAGATTGACATTTGGGTGCAGTGTTGGATCAATAATTAAAGTTTACAATTTTCATTGTCAGAAGCTGCCCATGGAGTGATTGTCAACAAAGTATCGATCGTTCCACTCCCTCATCAAGATCCTATCTATGTCCGGACATGAGCTTAGTATAATCACCAATGAGCTTAGTATCTCACCTCCTTTGGTGTGAAGACCTTGCCATGGACGTAGTATCTACTATTAGCTCCTGCACTGCGCTGTCTGTGAGGCTTGGATGTCTCTAGCTCATCAGCTGCTTTAGGATGTTTGATGGATAAGAGTCCTGATGTTGCACCAACAACCACAGTCTTATCATCAGGCTGACATTATGATGAGAGGGAGAGAGAGAGAAAGAGGGAGAGAGAGAAATTGTGCTTTACTATCCTGTATGAAAGCTACCAATAGCCAGTTCAAATGAAATGGTGCAAACCAGTTTTATCTAAAAGCTTTTAAAGAATGAGTTACATTTAACAATTGATAAATGCAAGATGTGTTGACAAGTATGTGGCTCAAGACGCTAAGTCGCCATATGCAGTGAAGATGAATATAGCTATCTAAAATCTACTGAAGACTCTTCACACAATTGAATGAATTTAACCAGTTAGCTACTGAATTCTCTCTTTCCAATAGGCTAAAACACTGATTTAGCAGGTTCACATAGGTGATGGGTTAACATGACTGAACATGCAATATCTCTGATCATAAGTAAAATTTGATTTATCAAAAAATGCACAGTTGGAGGACAAATTGAAAGGTAAAAAGAGTGTTAATAATAATAATAATAATATTTAATTTTATATAGCGCTTGATACAAATGTCTCTAGGCGCTTTACAAATATACTATTACCCCGGTCATTGGATTCAGTACTTGCCTGCACACAATGTGTGCACAATCTCCACTCCCTGGGGAGCATTCCAGCCAGGCGTTAAATGACGCATTGGCCACTCATATGCCTTTATTCTTTGACCTTTCATTTTATGTATCTGAAGAAAAAAATAGGAAGGGCCAATGGAATATATTACATATCACATCATTACACAGGTAGAGAAACTTACTGAGATTCCAAGAGAGAGAATAGGTGCAGGGTAATCCATGCTAGCAACAAGTTGATATGTGCTCACATCATACACCTTCACATGTCTGTAAAAAAAGAATTAAAAAAAATCAATTAGCTTTAACCCGATGACTACTGAATTCTCATATTGCCCATAGGTTTAATACAGGAACGACCAGGTTCCAGTAAGCAATGGGTTAAGATTGTATATGTTTCAATCAAAAGACATTGTGGCTCATTCCTGATTAGATTTTGCTACTGCCCTGGAAACTATGTCAGCGAGTAGCAGCTACATTTCCTCACCTTTGTTTTGTCATTTCTCTGCAATGATACATTCTCCACTAAATATATATAACCCATGGATAACACCAGACATTGTAGCCTCTATGAACAAAAGAGATGATCCTAAACGTAAAGCTAAATGTGACGTCTCCTTCAATGAATTCTGTAAACAAAGGAATACTGTACAGAGTGATGTTTGGAAGGCAAAGACTGATTACTATAAAACGGTTTCTATCAAATTTTAAAATGACCCCAAGAAACTCTGGAGTGACCTCCATCGAGCCACTGGTAATTCAAAATATGAAAATAATGCTCATAATGACTTAAGTTATGATGAATTCAATGATTTTTTTCATTAATATAGGCCAGAAGATCACAAACTCCTTTCTTCAGGAATCATTATGCTGGAGAAATCCAAAGTGTCTTTACAAATTTAAATTTATTGAAATTTCGGAAGATGATGTTTTGAAATTCTTAAGAAAACTACCAACAAAAAGCAATTTAGATATATTAGATATTGACAGCAAATTACTAAAAATTGCTGCGCCATTTTTATCCAAAAAAATAACTACTATTTTCAACTACTTATTAAAGAATGGGTTTGTTTTTACTGGCTAGAAAAATGCGTGTGTCACCCCTATCTATGGACCATCCAACCTTAAAGTAGCAGTACCAACACTCAAGTTAAATTCAAATTCTTTTATCCAGTACCAACAGGCAAGGGAGGTTGAAAGATAAACAAACCTGTCTAAAGATGCCGTGAGAAGTCTGGAGTTATTTCCATTGAAGCACATAGCTGTAATGGTCTTGTGATGATTGCTGACTGTTGCTAAGAGACGACCCCCAGCAAGGGCATCCCATACCTTCACATAGTTTCCACCTGAAAAGCAGATGAGAATCAAATAACATATATAAATATTTAAAAATATGACCAAAGGAATTATTTTATAAACACAAGAGGGTAAAGTTGCAGGTTGGTACACCATACATTTCTCAACAGTAACTCTAGAAAAACTCATTTCATCCAGAAAAGCCATTGATACATTGTTTAAATGTGCTACATGATAAAATAACAGCAACAATAAATATTATATAAAGCTGTAGGCCCTATTTAATAAAGAATACTATTTCTAAGCAAAATTGCTTCAAATTTATACACTTCTTTGACATCAAGTAAAAATTACTTCCAAAGAATTTGTTTATATATTATGGTACTACTGCTGTTTCTTGCTTTCTGTAGTAACAATAATTTATTATTACTGACCATGTTTTCGAATGTCTAAAATGTCACTTTTCTATTTGTAAGAATGCTACGACATGATGTCCCTTACTCTGAGCCTAAATCCTCCTACATACCTGCAGATAAGAAGACTCCTCCAGCAGGAAACATGAGAACTCTTTCTACAGGTTGACCATGGTCTACACTCATAATACTTGTCCCTGTCCGCAAATCATACATCTTCACAGAATGGTCGTACGATCCTGTATCATAAAAATGTCAAAATAAAATGTGAGCATTTTCAGCTACCTCTTTACCTCGCAATGTGGCCAAACAAGGTAAAACAGCAAAGCAAGAGTCCTGTATTAAAATCAATTCAGAATGCTAGTGCTCTTGAATTTGCATAATTCTTTATCAACCCAGTCATTTGGATAGGACTGGGCACTGCAGGTCTCTTAGTTGCCCAACTATATACGCATATGCTCTCTGAACATATGCTCATTTTCAATCAAAATTGATGCTGCAATGTTTTACAGTGTGTCAAATGAACTTCAATAGAAATCAAATACAGTCAAACCTGTCTATCAAGGCCACCATTAGAAATACAAAAAGCGGCCACTGCAGACAGGTTGGCATCTGTAAAGAGGTTCTTCAACTCATTCCCTTCTAAAGGGAGCTGGTACAGGTGACCACTTTAGACAGGTGGCCTTTATATAGAGGTGGTTGCTAAGACAGGTCTCACTGTATAAATGAAATAACTGAAATAAGATGTACATCTTTCATACATGACAAAAAAACTAGTTGTTCTTTGGCAATTCAGTAACAATGCAATTGATATGAAATAAACAGTAACCAGTTATGAAATTTCATTAACACTAATTTCACACAAAAAAATGGTATGGATGTTGTAATAGGAAAATGAATGTAAATGGTAATAAAATTTTGCTCTATGATGCCACTCACCCGTCAGCCAGATGTCTTTACTACTAGGACTAATGACCCCTGATCTGATGTAATCACTGTGATCTGAGAAACGGACGACTTCATCCTCACTGGGTATGTCCCAACAACGCACGGTCTTATCATCTGAGCAGGACATCACCTGATTGTTAGCTGCAAACTTGGCAACATGGACAGGCCTGGTATGAAATGACAAATTGAAAGAATGATAGAAGCCTTTCAAATTGTATACAAGGTAGAAGTAGTCAACTCATATCGAGGAATATATGAAAAGTGAGAATCGTTCAGTTAAAATGTTAATACTTGGTATGAAGGTGTGCAATTTTTATTGAAGGCATCGTTTAACAATGTTAAATCTGAAATGCATGGCCCTACATGTTATCAGTGTCTGTGATATGGTGTTACATATATATTGAAGCCCTATGAAAAAAAATGTGCTTAAAAATTATCAAGAAGTGCCTCAAAAAAGTAAAAATCTTTGAGTGACCGGTTTTAGCATACTTGTTTTCCCCAATAGACTGTAGTGTCATGAAAACTGTTAGGAAAACCCAAAATTTGGTTTTGATTTCCAATCATAACTATAATGATAATCAGACAGGCGATCAGCTTGTAAAAATTCTGGGGTTCAGGACTGACCTTAAGGTTTATCATTATCATTGCAGCATGTGCCAAATCCAGGATTTTGTTTCTTAATCTGAGACAAAGTTACCGGATCCCTATAAACCATTTCAAACATACACCTGACATAATCCATTACTTCTTCATTCTGTAATGAGATTAATAATTTGTGAATGTTTTCACTTTTTTGAACTGCATACCGGTAAGCTGAAAGAATCAAGAGAGCTAGTGATAGAATATAATAATTCTAGCTGGTTTTCATAGAATTTTCAGATCGAGTATGCACCCAACCCAATTGCACAAATAATTGTATGTATACCAAAAACCCCAAGCCTTTCAATGGAGATCTAGAGCATTAAGATAGATTCCTCACCCTTGATGTCCTTTGAAGATTCTGAGGACAGCGCGACCTGAGAGGTCAAAGAGACGAACGAAGGCTTCATCTCCTCCTGCCACCATGAGTTTACCATCTTGACGGTAGCTAGCCCCATAAGCAACACCCTTAAACCGGGATAAAGATCTCTCTATCTGGTTTGTCAAGGGATTGTAAATTTGTACCTGTCATATGAAAATAACATATGAAAACAATTATTAAACTCAAAAAAATCTTCTGTAAGAAATATTTGTCATGTTTGTCCATGACAAATCTGTACAAAAATAGGTTCTGCATTCCTCAATAAAGATTGTTACATCATCATCATAATGTCTTAAAGTCAGCATTTATCATCTTACGAGGGGTTACTGGCTTTCACGCCATGATGACAATCCATCCCTCTACTTCTTGTCTCAAGCATCCTCTAACTTTACTCACCCTTGTAGAGCTGGAGACTGCAAAGTTATATGGTTCAAGAGGGGAAAAGTCAATGTCAGTAACTGCACCATATTCCTTGACTGTAACTGGAAACTGAAATAGAAAACAATAAAAAGATATTGAATTAGATATATAATATTATTAACCCTATCAGACATCTGAGCAGGGTGTTATGTTTAGAAACAGGGTCAGTGAAACTAACATGCAATTGAAATTAACATGCCATTTAAAAATGGAGTGCAGCTGTTTAGACACAGCTCATGGTTATGCAAATAAGATGCATACACACAATGCAAGTGTATGCAAGGGGTTTCTGTGACTGCACATGTAAGAGCACATGGATGTTGAGTCTGGATTAAACTACCAAAGCAACCACACGTGTTTCTGCATGCTCCATTTTGTTTGTCTCTTTACTTAAATTATTTAGCTTCATATCGTTATTACTTTCCAACCCACAACACAACATAATTTTGGCGACGAGGATGCTTACGGATTTGGAAATAATTAACTGATTTTGTTCCTGATTTCACCATTCTATTCGAAAATGTCAATTCCACCACCTTCATGTTTTTTGTCATCGCCTGGTTCTCCATTCATGCCATGGACATCGTGGAGACGGCAATTCGAGAACTACATGTACATGTTAGCTTCAGGCAGCGATGCTTTTCTACCGGAGAGGAAAAAGGCGCTTCTTCTACATTGTTTGGGAGCTGAAGGTCAGAGGATTTTCTACTCTTTGAATACGGCTTCAGTGACTAGCTCAACCCAGGACGCATACCAAAAGGAATTAGGAGCTCTCGAAGCGTATTTCGTGCCACGAATCAACGTTGTTGCTGAGCAATATCGGTTCAGAAGACAAAGGCAGAGGTCTGACGAGACAGTTTTGCAATTTGTTACAGCCTTGCAAGAACTTGTGACGCATTGCGCGTTTGAGAACTTGAAGGAAGAAATGATTCGTGATCAGGTGGAAGAAAGTTGTTATAACACAAGGATTCGCGAGAGACTGTTGCTTGAGCCTGATTTAACGCTAAAGAAGGTTCTTGACTGCAGTAGTTGCATAGAGGATGCTGAGAGAGAATCCAAAGCAATAGCTCAAGGAAGTGAAGTTGCTCGCGACAGTGTTTACCAGCTACAGAGACAGAAAGGGAAAAGACAAGGAAAGGAGCAAAAATACAATAGAGACAGCAAAGGAAAGAAACAGAGTTGCAGGAATTGTGGTAGTACTTATCATGCCTCATTCGACAATTTTTAAATGTTATTGCCCTCAAGGTTTGATGGATAAGCCAACAAAACTACAATATTATTGACCGCTCAGAAAATTCAATGGGATTTTGTGTGTAATTTGCCGGTCAATACGGTTATACAGTAAACCAATGAACAAATATTTAAGCCCAATCAGAAAAGTCAATGGCAAAATGCATGTTTAACTAGTGAGCAATAATAGAGCCAGTTGTAATTTACATCGCGCATCGCTTATAAGAAAATGCGCACTTTGGGCGATCTCAATTGTGACTTAACAATCAGACCCTAGGCACACTGTTTGCAGTGTATCGACAATCTGTCAAACACTGGATGCACAGTGCTGGTTTGACAATGTTTTTGCAACTTCTAATGCTAGGAAACCCTTTTTAGCCTAAATAATTTAAGAGTATAAGATAGTAAGTGTTTCTTGTTTGCTCTAGATGTCTGACGTGGTTAATAATAGTAATATTGACTGCCTAATTCAGGGCAATACAACTTGTCATATATCACCCTCACCTTCGGTTCGGGCGATATATGTCGTATTGCCCAGAAGGCAGTCAATATCACTTAAATGTTTGTTTTTCTAAGGTTTTGCTTGAATGTTGAGATATTCCAACTAAGTGATTAATAGAAGGAAGAACAAAAGCTTGTTATCCTCAGAGGAGCAATACTATACATTCCTATCCATATATTATTCAGAAAAGGTTTGCTGGATTAGTTAGCGACTGTTATCCCAGATCCTCATTAAATTCATGCAGAAACATGCGCCTGCCCAAAACCATCCGTCAGTATGCACTTGTACTTGTAGTGTGCAGCGGTTTGCTGTGAAACATGTGAGAAAGTGTGAACTAATGTCTTCCTTTAGGCCTATAGGAAATAAATACTTCCAAAAAGATAAGAAAACTAACACGAAACAGGCAAGAAAGAAATCTACTTTAAAATCAAGACCGTTATTTTAACAATTGTGGAAGATACATATGATTTTTGGTGTGTTGTTATAGTAACGCCGGGTTACAGGTCCAAAATATGCTGGTCACAGTTGTGAACATGGTGAACAAGCGCCGCCCACTCCAGCAAAGCATAGAGAGTCAATGCTAATGCGTTTTGACCTCTAGCACTGCATACATGCCGTGAGGCAGGTATTATTATACCCATACACAAATACACACACCACACAATATCGCATAGACTCTACACAATCATGTCAATGCAGCTGTGTAAGCAAAGTTTGACACTGGACTTACAATTTGAATTTTTAAATCATTCTTTCTAACATCAAAAAGTTGAAAAATTGTATTTTACTGCTATTAAGGTGTCATCAATCGTCACTGAAGTACCGATTTTGAGTGAAATCAGTTGAGTTTTGTACAGTGGTGTTTGAAATGTTGAGAATCAAAAGCTCAGCTTTTACTACATAGCCAGCGCCAGGATAGTGTTGCTCCTACATGTATGTGGCGCCGCCCTCATTTTCTTTTAAATTCTTCACTGTTTTTCTTTTTTAATTTCACAATTCTATTTCTTCTTGATCCTTTTAGGATTTAGGAAAGTATTGCCAGGCCTGCTATAATCTATGCCTGGAGGGTAGCAGTAGATTTTCCTCTTTCAAGGAGTCTTTTTCTATGCTAGCTACATAGCCTCTGTATCTCTTCTCTCTCAAATTACTCAATTGACTCGACTTTGTTTGAGCTATCATCACCATTATTAATATAATAATAAAGGAATAAAGAATGAATAAATGGATAAAATCTATGACTTAAATTTTAGTTTAATCATAAACAAGGTATAATATAACCAAATAAAATGAATGAGCAAGTTACAAAGCCGACAACATACGCGCACTCTATTGGTGTCGGCATTGCTAATTCTTTGTACACTGTTACTTGCGCCATTCATACATACTACCACTTGATTAGATCTTTGCATTTGTGGACATCGATGATCGAGGAAAATGTTGTCCTTTCCAAATTTCTTCTCTTAAAGTCGCATTCAGATAAAAAATAAAAGAGCAAAAGTCTTCACATATGTACTCACTTCAAAATTCTTCCAGAATAGCGCTTCTTTGCTTGGTTGTCCCTTGGCACGTGGAAGTCTTTTCACGGCAGTCGCTTTGTACGACATTTTTATTTTTTACTTTTATAGCTACCGTAGTCTCCTTACAAGTAAAATTTATGCTGCAGATCGTCGGCCTTATGCTTTTGGCATGAGAATCAGACCCGTTATTTTTTGTTTTCATAGGTTTTTATTCTTTTCTCTCACAAAGAAAACTTATACATTATTTATAACATTGTATACAAAACAACAAAGATAATTTTTTCATAGGTCTTGA
>BEXV01001526.1:65647-80161 GCA_003118195.1 Hemicentrotus pulcherrimus
CCCCCCCCCCCCCCCACACTTTGAAAAAACGTTTTAATGCATTGATTTGATGCAAGAACTGTATCATAATAAAAGTATTCTTGTCTATCAGTATCATTTTTTTTAAACGAGCAGCTGATTTTCTTGTGAAAACTTTACTTTGAGGAATTCAGTATACAACTATACATGGCCAGAATAATCACAATCTAAGCTCAGGTTTCATACATGTACCTCTATGAGTCTATTCACGAAACTATATTGAAATCGGGGCAATAATAGCAATTTCAAAGTGTTGTTTTATAGCTTCGACTCTCCTCACACCATGGACAGGCCTAGCTACTCCATGCTCACACACTCAGTCACAGCTCTGACAGCAGCGGCGACAGCAGCGCTCAGCTGCAGTGGCAAAACGTGTGTGGACTCAAGGCAGTTTGCAACGGAACTGTCAGTCACGTGAAAAACTTACTTTGACGAATGATTATCAAAATTCAGAAACATGAGACAGAATAATAACAAAGTAACCTTGCTTGCATAGCTCTATTCACGTAAACTATATACAAATCACGGCAATCATCATAGAATCAGAGTCGAACCGACTGAGCTGTGCGTGTGACGGTGAGCGTAGAATCATCGCACACATTATACACATACGCTTGTACACGCAGCAGGTCCGCCTGGCCTACAAAGCATATCCTATAGAAAGACGCATAACTTACATCCTCTCACCCGAGTGAATCATCCGTTAATGTGTATTTCTCTTATATGCTACAAAGCGTATCCTATAGCAATAGACATAACTCGGGGAACGCGGCACCCAATGCAATAAGATTTGCTCCACACGTTGACGCGAGTGGATTCTCGTCCATCGTGTATTTCTTTGTCTCTCTTTGATTAGACAGAGGGCAGGTGCACACCTTGCCGACTGGCTCTCAAGGGTCTGTCGCCTCCTTGCAATCCGCGACGCCCGCCGTCCTCCCCGGAACCTCGAAACCATGTTAAACGATATGGACGTTGATTGCTGAGTCGATGTGGCCTGCGCGTCACGGGAGACAGTCCTCGTGGAATTGTGTCGCCGTCCCCACACAGTGTTCGCAGTCGAGGAAAGACGGTTTTTTTGGACCCCGCGTAGTTTTTGCGTATTAATAATATAGATGGTTTTCTTAAAGGCATTGTTTAACAATGTTAAATCTGAGATGCATGGCCCTACATGTACGTGTTATAAGTGTCTGTGATATGGTGTAATGTTGAAGCCCTACAAAATTTGCGCTTCAAAATGTTCATGAAGTGCCTCACAAAAGTAACAAATATTTGAGTGACCGGTTTTCCCCAATAGACTGTAGTGTGACGAAAACTGTTGATTTTGATTTTCAATCATTAATATCTTGATAATCAGCGGGCAATCGGCTTGTAAAAGTCGTGGGATTCCTGAATGACCTAAAGGTTTAAGATTATGATTGCAGCATGAGCTAAATCAAGTATTTTGTTTAAGGATCTGACAGGGGCAGTGCCAGCAGGGGGGTGTCTGAGGGGGATGTGCCCCCCCCCCCCTGAGAAGTTGAAGATTTCTTTTTTTAATGGATGCATAAATGGCTCGCTTTGGTGCATAATTTTTGCCAAATTAAAAAGAAAACAGTCTTAAGTTCAACTAACAGGAACAAGAACGCAGGGGGTGTCTGAGGGGGATGTGCCCCCCTCAGATTTGAAGATTTTGTTTTAAAATGATGCATAAATGACTCGATTTAAAGATAAAGTTGAGTTCTGGTCATGTGATTGCATTGTGAAAGAAACGGTGTGGAATCTATCAGAATAGGTTGATCATCTAGTATAAAAGTATTCGTGTGTATTGCCAGGTTCTGGAATCATCAAAATGATAAGAANAGGACCCGATGGCGACGGTCAGGATTCGGTGTGACCGACAGGTGACCATACAGACTCAGGTTTATTCAGAAGAGAAAGCGAAAGTACCATCATTGGAGGACACTAAGGCAGAAAAAGAAAAAAAGGGGCTACATTGTATATACACTGTATATTTTGGGTTATCTTATATCCTTTTTTTCAATACCGTAAATCTATCTAATTATTGTTTTTAGATCTCCATAGGGGCAACAAAGTCTTGCCGATAATTATTGTTTTTAGATCTCAGGAGGAGCAACAAAACCTTGCCGATAATTATTGTTTTTAGATCTCCATAGGGGCAACAAAGTCTTGTCGATAATTATTGTTGTTAGATCTCCGAAGGGGCAACAAAACCTTGCTGATTATTATTGTTTTTAGATCTCTGTGGGGGCAACAAAGTCTTGCCGATAATTATTGTTTTTAGATCTCCGTAGTTGTTGGTCTTCAAGATAGGAGTGTGCCTTATACACAGATGCGCCTTATACACAGAGATTTACGGTATTTTACATTTTTAATCACATAGTATGTGATTGTAAGTATGTGTTTGTGTGAAGAAAAAAACACTGAATTAAAAATATTTTTAAAAATGCACTTTTGTGTTAAAACAAAGGTCAGTGGCAGTTAGATACAGGTTCTACTTCATACAGCTCAAAGTGCAAATGGGCACAGCAACAGTAAAATTGAATCTACAGTTTAAATCTCACATACTGGTAAATGTACATATCTACATGAGGCCAAATTGTTTTAAATTCACTTGAATTGATCATCTATATGTACACTGTACATGAGTAGGGGGGGATGCATGGACAGGAGTTGAAGCACTTATAAAGATTTGATGTATGTAGATACAGTACACTCCAGTTCAGTGCAACTGGATGTTTGGGAAAAGAAATCAGTTCTCCCTCGCACAACAAATTAGCTTAAAAAACCTGGAAAAATAAGTAAACAAATATAAATTGAAAGTGTTCCAAAAATGCCTAAAAATTGTGTTGTGCTTGAGTAGAAAGCAAAAACCTTTCTTCTATTTCATGCACTGAAAACAAAAACAAAATAAATTTTAAAAAAGGAGCAAGACAGAATCCTAAAGGGGAAAAAAAATTACAGAGCTCTGTCAAAAAACCCATAAATTACATAAATCTTTATTAAAAAACATGAAGGAAAAGCTAAAAAAAGACCCCAGTAAACAATATTTAAAATGATTTCATACACATACATGTACAGTAAGTGTATATGGTCATACATAAAATGTACTGGTAACAACACAAGAATAGCTTCCTTGAAACAGTTTGACGCGATTAGAAAATTGAATACTTCCTCCACCAGAAAAAGGAAAAGAAAGCAATACCAGATCTCCTTACAGGCATATTGGAAGGCCCTTTCCTGTACACACAGGTGTATACACTTTCATGATAACACCAATCATCAAATACAAGTTGATTTCAAGCAATCAAAAATCCAGATTCCAACTTTCATCTTCCAATAATCACTGACAGTTACATGTACTTTCCATTCCACAAGAATGATCCTGAACAGAAGATGATTCCAATTTTCCATACATGGACTCCCACATTTACATACATGTATATTCTCTATTGGGATATACATATAATGCCCAACGACCTCTATAATATAAAGAGATGATAAGATACTGGTACCTTCCTTCTCGATATCCACTTAATCATAGAAAAATGGAAACTGATCCATTGCGTTGTCAGGCAGCTATCAAAACAAATTATGTATCATTACAAGAGAGATCCTCATTTAAGCCATTATATCTGACACTAGGAGGGCCCGTGGAAAATCCACAGGGTTCTAGGGGGGCCGGGTTCAATAGTGTCTGTGATATGGTGTAATGTTGAAGCCCTACAAAATTTGCGCTTCAAAATGTTCATGAAGTGCCTCAAAAAAGTAAAAAATATTTGAGTTTCCCCGGTTTTCCCCAATAGACTGTAGTGTTACGAAAATCGTTGATTTCCAATTTTCAATCATTATTATCTCGATAATCAGCGGGCAATCAGCTTGAAAGAGTCGTGGGATTCCTGAATGACCTATAAAAGGTTTATGATTATGATTGCAGCATGAGCTAAATCAAGTATTTTGTTTAAGGATCTGACAGGGGCAGAGCCAGCAGGGGGTGTCTGAGGGGGATGTGCCCCCCTGAGAAGTTGAAGATTTTTTTTTTTAATGGATGCATAAATGGCTCGCTATGGTGCATAATTTTTGCCAAATTAAAAAGAAAACAGTCTTAAGTTCAACCAACAGGAACAAGAACGCAGGGGGTGTCTGAGGGGGGATGTGCCCCCCTCAGAAGTTGAAGATTTTGTTTTAAAATGATGCATAAATGACTCGATTTAAGTTCAACTAGGCCTAACAGGAACAAGAAGGCAGGGGGGAGTGTCACAATATTTTTCAGAAGGGTCGTTATAGATGAATTTGTTGTTTCCATTGAACAATCAGCCATAAGGTTTAGGAGCTCCAAAGCATTGATTTGATTTCTTTCAGTTGGCGAAAGGTCTTTCATCGTAAACTAATGTTTGAATTTCGGTAATGAGAATGTAATGATGACGCATCTAAATCTGATGGCCTGATTTGGCTTGCTTTTTCTCTCTTTTCCTTTTTTTTCTCTATCTTTATTTTTCCCCTTCCCCCCCCCCCTGGCCTCTCCTGGCCTTTCTCCTTCTCGTCCCCTTCCTTTTCTTTTATTCTCCTTCTTTTCTTTTATTCTCCTTCTTTTCCTTTCTTCTCCTTCTTCTCCTTTCCTTTCCTTCTCCTTTTCCTTTTTCTCCTTCCCCTTTTCCTTTTTCTCCTTCCCTACATCTTCCCCTTTACAAAATGATAGGGAGGGCGGCNCGGCAAATACGGTAAGTGCCAAAACATGGGTTGGTTGGTTGGAAATCTTCTTTTTTTTACTCCCTCTTTGGGCTGATATTTCTCAGTTTTGAATACTTTCATACATTTTATTTTTATTTCTCTAACAAAACATTAAAAAGATTTTTTTTTCAAGCCGCCCGTAGATTTCAAGATTTTGGGGTCAGTCGCAAAGAGCGATACAACTTTTCTTTTTAGGCCTTATTCAGGAGGATTGAAAGGGTTAAAGGGCAAGTCCACTCCAAAAATAAAAAACTTTCAATAGAAGCAATCAGACAAACCAATCAAAAAAAAATTGAGCAAAATCGGATTTAACTGATAAGAAAGTTATACATTGTTTTAAAAAAACCTCTAAAAACCATTAAATACGGTCACCTTATTCAGTATTCATAATATTTCTGCCATGGGTGACTGAGCAACAGGGTCTCTAACAAGTAAAAGTGTTGTCAAAATCATTTTATACCAAGTTTGGGCTGATGGAACGAATGTGGGTCAGACCATATGCATGTACTTCTTTGGTCTTAAATCCTTTTAACAGTTAAATTATGCCTCGTGAACCATGTTTCAATCCATAGGATAACCTTTAATTTGTTTTTCGCGGCTCTGAGAATTTTCAAAACATTACCATTTTGTTTGCGCATGGCCCTTTCTGTGACGTATCGCAGGGATTCTACTGCTATTGTGTATACGTTTCCATGCTATAAACTGTAAAATGATCACTGCAGATTACATCGTTTTTTCCTGTCATACTTAATTGTACTTTTTGTCTGGGAATTTCTCCACCTTCAGAGCTGCCACCTACATGTACATGTATAGCTTGAATATTTCATTGTGATTGTGTTGGGCTGGAAACCTATATGACAATTTCCTCTTGGTTTTCGAGGAACAATTAATACTACCAAACGATTGGCATTACACCATGTTTGACGTGTATTGCATATAACGTGCGCACTAGGCGCTACATCAGCTTTCCTTGCGATACGTCACAACCACAAATTTTTAAAGAGAAATTTTTGACAAAATGGTAGCTTGCTTGGGGAGCAGACCCCGTCATAGATATGGCAAAGTTGGATCTTTTTATTGTAAGACAATATTATTTGGCCTACAGCAATGCTTTTTATATCAAACGATAAGGCTTCATATTCAAGAGGTTAATTCCCTTTAAATAAGACAATTTCATGGTATGATTCTATTGAAGTATAATCTCAAATATGATGAAGAACAGCACATGCTTGCATTTTTTAATTATCCATTTTTAAGTAATTCATATGCAACACATTAATATGACACAGGGCAAATACGTTTACAATAAAGCTAAATCAGCATTTTCATTTCTCTTAAACAATGTTCTTCACTGAAACCCGTACTAAAGTAATCTGTATAAAAATAACAAATTATTTTTCCTCCATTGGATAGTCTTTACAGAAAAGGCCCAATTTCATCAAACTTGTTATCAATATTAACTGCCACAGATCTATGACAAATCAATTTCTAGCCAATCAAAGCTAAGGATTTTAGTACATGTAGCTTATAATTGTATCTTGTTATTGATAACAAGTTAAATGAAACAGGGCACAGGTTTACAGTTTCTTTAAAGCTATACCATTTGTAATTTGAAAATGGATATGTTTCAAATAAGGAGAAGAGTATGGCAAGCCAGTTCATTTTGACAATGGTAATGTTTAAAATAAGGAGAAGAGTAGGGGAACCTCTCCACAGTGATGCGGAAGTTCACTATGATCTTGTTCATCTTTTGCATATCGTGGACGTGGACAGAGTTTAAAACTATGCTGTTTACTTTAGTTTCAAATTGAAACTATGTGACATAGTATACATAATGGAAGGCTAGATTATTATATAATATTGGATGGTTTTGAGTAAGGCTGCGACGGGTAGTCGAATGCACGAGTACCCGCACGGTTGACAACTACACGGGTACGATTTCTCTTACCTGAACATTCGGCCGCCATTTTGTTTTTTAGAGCCAGCGCTTCCCACCTCAATCACTGTCAACTCACCACTCAGAAACTGTGACCAAATGTCTGAATTTCTGTCTGTAATCTTTGGTTACAAAGTTTACAAAGATCGCAAGTACTAGCGAGGGCCGATTTGCACGGCCAGGGCCTAAACAAGATAAGATATTGGGTTTGTTCTCGACACACACATGGGTGGCTATATGTACTCATGAGCGCATGGCCGCATGGCCGCATGCCGCATGCACAATTGCAGTATTGCACATGATATGCCGCATGCACAACAGGCTGTGCGAACAGCTGGAGTGAACGCCCAATCAGACAGCAGAATTTTTATTTGCGTGCTTCTGATTGGGCGAGAGCACTCAGGTACGGCGCGTGCCGGTGAGAGAGAGAGAGAGAGAGAGAGAGAGACAGGGTGTTTACGAGATGAGAGCTGGCCAAGATAAATGTGGATTTGTTGTGATTTTGAAACTTGTTTTCTCCTCAGCATCACGTTAAAATTAGAGGGGCGCTGGTATTGATATTATTAATGTTTAAATGTACTGTAATGTATCTCGATGTCATGAGGGGGGTCAATCGAATACTGACGAGGAATGCGAGTGCTACAATAGTATGAAGTTAGAGTGGTGAAACAGCATAATTAATTATTATCAAGAGATGAAAAGTGGAGAGAGGTGGAAGGAAAAAGGGAAATAGAATAAGAGATAAATGGAAACTGGAAAGAGAAAACGATAGAAAAAGAACGAGAGAGCGAGAGAGGGTGAGGTAAAAGGCTGAGGTTACGATAAATATATCAGCAGACGGCAAGTTCAGCAAAGAAATGCACATATTGTTGACTCATTAAGGCTTATTATTTGGCTTCTCTAATCTCCGAGAATCCTCTATAATCGTATTCTCCAGCCTTATCCATTTTCGTTTCTCTCTTTTTCTTCTCATTCACGGTTTAATACACCAATACTTGTTGAAAAGCTTCCATTGCGTTATCTTGATTCTATTTATGTCGGTCGCATCGACAGCACTACTACTCGGCTTAACTCGTGGGTCTTTCTTAGGCAAGCGCTTATGGAGGGGCCACCGCTCTGCAAGGCCGGCGGACCAGGCTTGCAGCGCTGCCTCCTCCCTCTCCCTGATCAATGTGATCATCCTCAAATCCACCATACTACCGAACTACATGGGAGGGAATCGATAGATTTTAATCTATTTCCCTTTGAAAATGTTGCATCCCCAACTCCCCAAGATATGGTATGTTGCTTAAAAATTGGTTTGTGTTGTAAGAGTGATTGAAAGGGTGTGTTTTTACTGTTTTCATTCCCCCCCCCAAAAAAAAAAATGGCGGCTCCCACAACAACAAAAAGTGGCGGCCCAAAAAAAAACATGGGGCCCGAACAGTCGAATATTCGCTTGTGAGTCTAGGAGTATACTCGGGTACCTCATTACACGGTTGTGCACAGCCTTAGTTTTTGAGTGTGATACAAGATTATATTGTCATAGCGAGAGCAATATATTCTTGTATCACACAAAAACAAAGCCATACTATCGTACAGGTAATAACAAAATTGACATCGCTGTTTTGCATATCAGATACTGTGACCGGGTACCAGGGAAAGTGTTGTAGATTTTCAATAATCAAGCAATATTGCAACAACAGTTGAAGTTCCCGGATGACAGAGCAAAAATGAAAAATAATATTGATCTGCTATTCTGTTACTGCGCTAAACATATTGAATACACTGATTTGGAAGCTTTATATACATGTAGATAATAATTATATATCAGAAATATTGACCAAGCTAAGATCATATTGCCCTGATTCGAAGACGAGGGCAATAGCCGCAATAAGGTCTTAGCGCGGTCAATATTTCTGATGTACCCCAAGAGAAGCCCAGTCAAATACTGTCAATATAATTATTATTACCTACAAATCATGTACTTGTATACAAGGCATTTTTTTACAAATGATATACAACTTTAGCAGGATTTTTACACACGTCTGTTTGCCAGTCCCTCTGATGTCAGGTAAATTGTTAACGCCTACACTATACTGTGCATATGCACTGTAAAAAAAGCGCCCTGTACCTTTCCTATCACACTTTTGTATATATTTATCATGTATTTCATCTTTTACACAAGCTGCGCCTTGAGCATTTGACTGTCAAGTAGATTTGGCGCCTTATAAATCTTTTGTATTAATATTATTATTAAAGAGGGCAATATGGCAAATGTTGACCACTCCAAGTCCGTATTCAGATTAGCGTGCAGAATATGGCTTTCTATTTTGCAGCTAAAATGCCGTGTATAGGTAATAATATAAAATATTTCCATCTTGTATGTCTTTGATGTGTTCACAATTGTGAGTATCTTGTTTTTAAAAAGGGTTTTCTACCACAACTTAGTGCTCAGTGGAGCTCTTCATGGACATTTTGGATAAATGTGAAATGAATGTTCGTTAATATGTCAAGAAGTAATGGTTTACGCCTCAATATCAAGGATGTCTAGCTACTACAACAGTTGGTTTTTGAGTTTCCTGTGTATCCTCTGATGTCTAATTTAAGACAATCGGACTGGCACAAGACATCCACACCCTAAGCAGGAAAATTATCGGGGGCTACTTTTTTCTATTTCAACTGTTCAGACCTTTATTGATTTTAAACATATTAGAATACCACTGTACAAAGTGCCTACTTCTCAGCACATCTGCTGGTATGAGGTCCATACCGCTAACGGTTAGACTTCATGCATTGTAGTGTGTGCGAAACTCTGAAATTGTGATCTATTTTCATCATGATTGCCACAATTTTTTTTCAGGAATAGAGGTGTGAAATCAAAGCTTGGATTGTGACTATTCTGGCCATGTACATGTATACTGAATTTTCATAATCATTTTTCAAAGTAAGTTTTCACAACAAAGTCTAACTTTGAGACAGTGTGAGAGTGGTTTAAATCTCTATCCCAATCCCTATCCAGTGCAGTGCACAGTCTGTGTTTGCCCGGTCGCTCACAATCTCCACTCTGCATGCCGCCTGCCGTAGCAGTGAAGCTAGGAGAGAATCATGTGATTTGGATAATTTCCTTTTTTAAAGTGCCCCAATAATCACATTTTTGTCCTATTGCGGGGGCTCTTTTTGGTATATTTGGGGCGACTTCGCTCACCGCCCCCTTGTATTTTTTTCTCTGGCTGTTGCCCAGAAATACTTTCAACATGCACTGGCCTAGCTCAATGTTGTTATTCTTGTAAGTTTACATGTACATCAAGTGTAAAAAGAATATAGACCTACTGAAGGCGAAAAGCTACAAAACTAATATTCATAGAGCAGGAATACCAAATGGCAATAGCCTGAAAGGTGGCATTTCTGTCAAGAGTTTAACATTCATCCTAAGAATGAAAAAGCTTTCAGAGCCTGCATGCATTGTTTAACATTGGCCCATAATCAAAAACCCTATTTGAAATGTTGTAGTATTGCTCAGCATCTTCTGACCAATCTACGTGTATTTCACAAAAGTACAGTAACAGGAGAGGGTTTGCATCAAAATTGACATAAGACACTTACCTGAGAACAAAAGGAGATCTCACTGAACTTCTTGGTGAGTGCAAAGGATTTCTTGTCCAGACTAATCACTGTAAGTGCACTCCTCCCTATCTGGAAAACCATTGTTCGATTATGAGTACTCTCTTTGGCTGCCATTAGTTTGGCATAGGAGTCTGTACGCAGGAGTGTTCCGAATGTACGCCCCGTCGTCGCAGCGGAGTCGACATCATCCTGAGACTCTGAGCCTGACAGCGGTAGGGAATTTTTTTGTGGCAATTCTGGGTCGAGTCTTGAAACCGGTGTGTCTACCAGTGGTAGAGATAACTTTCGTTGCATCTCCGGGCTATGTCTTGAGTCGTTTGAGTTGTTGTTCTGTATGTTCTGGATAACTGATGGTAGATGGATGTCAGAGTGTGACTTTGATATGTCTTCCTCCACAATATCAAGAGAGGATGACTTCCTCTGCGATGTATCAGATGATGAACGCTTCCTGTCATCAGAAGAGAAATGCCGCTTCCGCCGCTGTATCATCATCTCATGCTCCTTGAACTTCTCAATGGACTCGTCAATGAAGGTAGGAGGAGCCCGTTTATGACTGACAGATATCTTGCCGCAATAGAGGACCTCGAACATGGTGGAGTTGGATTCCTTGAGGATGTCCATGGCTTCGGTGATTCCATCTGCTTTAGCTGACTGTGGGATATTCTCCTTGTCCGATTCCCGGATGCTCGTCACAACATCATGCACCTGCAGCAATTAATAAAAGACAGTAAGAATATGATTATGACTATTGCCTCTGCATGTTACCATAATTAACATTGTATAAACCGCCCTCGTGAATAAACCGCACCCCTTTTTTTTGCCCTTTAAAAAAAAAAAAAAAAAAAAAAAAAACAGACTTTTTTTGCCGGGTCCGTACTAAAAAACCCACGTGGGAAGGCCTTTCATTTAACTGTAAGGTGTAGCTGAATGTATATTAAAAAGAAACAGTAGAGGTCCTAGGATAGGAACTTGTGGTACACCATGTAATAGAAGAAAAATGGAGGAATTATTATTATAAACTACATATTGAGATCTATCAGGAAGATTAATTTCAAATCAAGATGACAAACTTGAGTGTTGTTTTAGTTTCCGAGTGGTGAGTCAACACACCGATTACTAAGCTGGGAGACATTGCCAGGCATAGCGCCATGAATCAAAACTTTGATTTTTTTTTCGGCAGCAAAAAAGTGCGGTTTATACACCGTTAATTACGGTATACAAAAAACGCATGGCCCAGCTTGCAATAGCTGTGAATGCAGTACACGCGAGGTATCTTTAGATTGATGCCGCTCTGTGCAGCGAGCCACTTGCAGCGAGTTCACAGTGCAATGCGCACCATCTGAAGAAACCGAGCGTACACTGCATTTACGTTTTGCACAAGGTCAAGTGTGTCATTTGACCAATCACGATACTTAAATTACTAGAGCCATTATATAAAACTAAATATATACCTCTCTCTAGTATGTTGAATAAATCAAGTCATCTGATTGTTCGAAATTGGAGTCGTGATTTTAGCCATGCCTGCCTACCAGTCAATAGTTTTTTTAAAGAAGCCTGCATACTGGTCAATAGTTTTTTTTAAAGATGCCCATTGCCCCAGTAAAGAGGCTGAATAAATAAACTTTGCTGAGATCCTGATTGGTTAACGTGTACTGTAAACAGTTTCTTTGTGCGAGCAAGCACGGATACAAAATACAGTGCAGTGTGTGTGCGATTCCTGAATGATGGTATTACATTCAGGCAACTTTCCAGCAAAGATTTACAGACAGTGTCTCAGATTTTCTGTGATGTTCTAATAACCAGCTTTACTCAAGAAAAGGATAAGGTAAGAATTCTTTGTAGATCTTTTAAAAAAATTTGGTATGTAAAAGATATGGACTGCTTTAATATTCGAGGCATAGCTACCTGCATGTTTCTATACTGGCTCTCTTGGACGTTACAGCCTGCTCCGGCGCGCCTCAGGGTCATAGCAGGATGTAACATCCCCTTGAGCCTATAGAAACAGCGATGCCTCTCATAGCAGTCAATATATCTATACTAGGCAATGGTACAACAGATGCAGCAGTCACAGCATATCTGAATAGTTCACACCAATCATGGCAAGACACTCGAATATGATGACACCAAAGTAAAATGTGTGTTACCTCAGGAGCATTAAGGCAGTTATTATTATCCAGATAGTCCCTCTCCATCCGATCAAGAAAATAATCTGTCTCAACTATGGTCTCCATTTTCAATACCTCATCTGAAGAAATACTCATTTTTGAATGATTCTTATCACAGATAAAAACCCTTATAAGAATAAGTTATGTCAATTTGTATTAACATGTCATTTCTTACAGGAGCTAGTCATTTCCCTCTAGATCTCACTGTCAAAATGCACTGCAAACATTCAACATGTCCAGTGAAACAAGCAAACAATCACGAGTGAATTCCCAGGCCAAGCACGAGACACCTCTCTTGTCGATAATTAAATGGACAGCATAACACCCTCTGTAAAGAAGGAAGTAAAAGAACCCTGTTTTATATCTTCTCTGTACCTAGTTATTGATTGATCAAAGAGGTAATAAACAATAAGAAAAGGAGCAGGGTATTCTCACTGCCAAAACAAATGTTCTGTTTGTTTTAAGTTTATAACCAGTTCAAGGGTATCATTAACAGGGAGGACTGAATAGCCATTTTCAGTTTTTTTAAAGTCACTTATAGGGAAACTCTGTATGTTACAGAACGCTTCTCAGCTAAAAGGTTATTGCTTAAGGTGAATGTTTGATATGAATATTCTCTCAATAGTAAGACTATCAATTAATGACTCTAAAGTTTCTTAGTATCATTTGAGCCCAAAAGAACAATTTTTTTACTAGGCTACGTGAATTAACATAATACATTTACCTTGAAATTACCTTGATGGATTCACAAAATGATGTTAATTTACTAGATAATAATGAACCCAGGCATCCTTTTGCATGTGATCATCTCCCTTCATTTCTTTTCTCCCTATCCCCCTCATATGACCCTTTTCTATTTATTGTTTGTTTTGTGAGATTCTTTCCCCAAACATCTCTTTTCTCTTTTTCTCTCTTATACATCTCACTCACTCTCTCTCTCTCTCTCTCTCTCTTTCTCACTTTCTCACTTTACACACTTAAAAATCCATTGCTCCCATCAAAACCCAGTAAAGAAATAACAACATATCCTTGAAACCAGACTTCATATACATGTATCTCAACAACATCTGGCATAGGTACTCAAAAAAGAAATAGAAAAAAGCAAAGGCAAAATCAACAACAACTTGCTCCGCTCTTTAAGTCTATAAACTAGAGATTTTCATTGATATAAATTCATTTTATCACAGCAATGGGAACTTCAAGACGCATAGGCAATGAATCCTCCTTGTTTTTTAGTTATTCTATTGACGGTAAAATGGACTTTTATGGAGTTGCTCCAGGTAATTTGCTTATTCCTCTTTCAAATGACTGTTATAAATTTCTCATTATCTAAGGGTCAATCAGTCACAGAGCCTAAGGAGAGTCATATATAATATATCCAGTTCATATCAGGAACTTAAAGCCTATCTGCACTAGCTTGGCCAGGAGGGATTAAACCTCCCTGCATGGTCACTGACAGGTGGTAATCTCATCAAATCAGCTCTCAATTAACATAAGAAAAAGGGGACCATAGGGGACCAATGGTCACCAATTAGGCATTGTTTACTATATATAATATAGAGGGTGCAAGTAGCTATGAGTGGTGCAGTGGGGCTTTAAGTCAAATTCAAAGGACAGACTAATTAATCACAGTCTATGAGTACAAACCATAGCCTAGGCAAATCAAGTTTGAAAGTACAGATGTGCATGGCAAGAAGATAATTTAGAGAGTAGATTTGCAGTACAACCATGTGGATAATCATTAAAAGGACTGTTTGTATTCTTTAGTGTTGATTGAGAAGTCCTGTAAAGGACTGAGAAAAGGCAATCCACTCAGCTCAATTAATCATTAGGTGGTCTGTCGTAGACAGATCACCTATTAGTTTCGTCAGAATTTTCTTTCTTTATTTCTTTATTTATTTATTTCTTCACTTTTTTGTTCATCGGATAACTCAAGATCACTTGTGTCAATTTATTTCAATTTTGACACAGTCATAGGTCATTGTCATGAGACGTGACAGTAACCTTTTCAAGGTCATTAGGTCATCGTGACGTCATCCAGGCGCCATTTTGTGAAATCAC
>BEXV01001526.1:81562-94614 GCA_003118195.1 Hemicentrotus pulcherrimus
CCCCATGACGAATTAAATTTCTAGTATTATCATTAACTTCATTTAAAGGGTTAACAAGAAACAGAGATTAATGCCAGTCATAGTTGAATAATATAGCCAAATCGATACTCAAATATTTCATTCGCAAGTTGCTTCTGGCTTTATTTCATTAACAGTATAGGGTTAGGTTTGTAATTAGGTATCTAATTTGGATTTAGGGTTAAGGTTTGGATTATGGTTAGGTCTTGTGTTGGGCCCAGGAATGAAGTTGACAATTTGTTTTGTGCAGGAAAGTACAATGGAGTAATTGTCACAAGATTTATGTCAGTTAAACGGTCAACCGGTCAACCTCCCTGTAAATGTCAAAACCTGGTGTAAAAGTAGAAAGAGAGTCGCCATTTTTAAAGGTAATACAAAGATTTGGGAAATTTTGAAAGCTGGATAGTGATTCTTTACAATTTTGATGTATTTGGATGCCCCAATGCCCCTATGGATGTACATATTGTAAGCACTAGAAAATTTAGCCCCTAAAACACTTCTCCTTTCAACCAAAACTTTGTATTACACTGTACCTTTAATCATGCGGATAAAAGACAATTATGTTGGTATACTTAAACTGCTTTCGAAGCAATACTTATTCAAACAACATACCAATCAATAATTTCTTAAAGACAAACAAAACATATTTAATCTTAAGAACGTATGCTTCATTTAAAAGCTGGTATTTGTTTTGTAATCTTCATAATATTCATAATTTTTCCTATTTATTTCACTTTCGCCGGGGAGGTGGGAGCAGGGTAAACGTACCGCTGGTAATGGGCTGGGGGATGATTGTCCAGGGGGTAATTGTCCTAGAACCTTTGGCAAGTCATATACCCACTTTACTTCAAAAACTGTAATTCACTTCCAATTCAGTTTAAACAATCAACAAGTTATATGATCTTTGTCCATGATTCTATGACTTACCCAGCTCATATCAGTAATTTCATTTCAATAGTCCAAGAGTGTCTGCTCACAGAAGTATAACAAGCTATACACAATCAACCCATTTCACGTAAATAAATTCAATTTGGTTCTGCTGAAAGGTCAAAGCCACCACAAAAGGCGTGTCTGCACTAATTAGAGATTGCCAAATATCCAGCTATTTTGAACTATCCCGATAGCAAGCTATCCAGCTATTTGCGTCTTCACTAAATGATACGCTCATGACCAACTAGCTCGAAAAATAAGCTCGAGATTGACGCATGCGCACTTCAGCGACCGACTGTACGACCAGCGTGCAGATTTAAGGTGTTACCCGCGATAGTAAACACCGAAAAACGGAAATCGTTGTGCATGATGGGATCGGGATATTTGACTCCGTACTTCGGTCTAATGAAGACGGTCGCAAACTATCCCGATAGTTGGGAAATAGTGGGATATTTTGCAAACTAGACCCAGATATCTTGGGATATTATCCCGACCAACTATCCAGCTAAATTGCTACTTCGTTCTAATGAAGACGCAATTAGCTGGATAGTTTGCGATCGTGATAGTTCAAATAGCTGAATATTTGGCAATCTCGAGATAGTGAAAACATGCCTAAAGTCTGCTATACCAAGTGGTTATCAGTAAATTCAGTTCAATAAAGTTGAGACCCAAAGGCACTGGCTGCTTGGTTTCATTGCCATCTTGATTGATGTCCCAAAACCCTTTGGATGAATATTAAACAATATTTAATGGCATTATACTAATTTTTAATCTTTTCCAATAAAGGCTGGTTTGTTTGTTTGTAATTGTTTAGTTGCACTTAGATTACTTACATACATCGCCTGAAAAAATATTAAAAAATAGATGAAGGGATACATGAAGGTTAAATTGTGTATGAAATTTCCAGCAGAATGCCATTGTGCTTTCTTTAAGAAAGACAGAAGCGCAAAAAGAAATCCATCTCTAGCTATAGCAAGACAAGTCATCCTGATGTAAGTCAAACATATCAAGACACTAAAGAAGAAGTGGAAATATCATAATTTCTGTGCCCTCTGGCCAACTATCCTCCTCGATAGCTTCCCACCTCGATGCCACACTTGACATTTTACACAATTTTGATGCATTCAGTCAATTTAGGCTGCCTGGAACTATAGACTAAATATAGCATGTACGTCAGAAAATTCACCACAGAAAATTGTCACCAGTGAAGAAATATTGAAGTCTGTGGTAGCAGTGTGGAATTCAGATGTCCATTTGATGTTTTATAGACATACTTTGACTACAAGTTAATCTGAATTTTTAAATCATGTTTTTCATAGCTTTCTTTATGAGAAATATCAAAAGATAATGTGAAAGGGACATAGGATGTTTGATATATATGCATTAAAAGCAATTTCTTGTGTACCGTATTTGCCGGCGTAAACGCCGCAGTATTTTTGGGAGAGAAAAATCAAAAAGTCGGGGTGCGGCGTATATATGGCGACAGAGTAAAAAAAAAAAAAAAAAGAAAAAATCAAGTCGAAACCAGCACAAATTTGCACGTATGGGACTACGAAGGGTACAATAACTATACCACTATGGAACAGGACATTTCCACACATCTTACCGACAATTTTACCTTGCAGTGTTGACATGAAGACGCATATCATCTTCCAAAAACAACATCTGCTGATAGATCTTGATCAAAGTTCGTGCCAATGCATTGCAAAAGTAAAATAAGGGGCCGTTTAACGCATCCAGCTAGCGAAGTCGCCATTTGCAGGATAGCCGCAGGGTCTAAGGTGCATGTTTTCGGCTCTCAATTTACCTAAGTCGACCTGGGTTTGATCCTGACTTCGTCCAATTTTTTTTTTTTTTTTAAAGGTCAAAATCAGGGGTGCGGCCTATACGAGGGTGCGGCGTTATCCCCGGCAAATACGGTATATCTTTTTTGATATTAGTGCTTGATAATTGATAATATGACCTGGATCTTGAATCAATAAGGGTATTATAAACAAAATAAGCGGCATCTCAACAATGTATTTTAAGTCTTTGAAAATTATAAAAATCAGTATAACATTGAATAAATTATAAACTCCATACTCATACATTGCCATGGTCATCATGCAACTCATCTACAAAGCACATCACACATTTCCACACAGTCTTAAGTTGGGAGGATACAGAACATCATTGAGTGAAGAACTATATTAGTAATCAAACTGATCATGCAATATAATACACGCTTCGCTCTCTGTTTCAATAAGTTTAAACACAGACTTGAGAACCTGTATATTCACAGCATACACTTACCAAGAAAGTAATAGTACAGTATGTTCCTTGTATGATATTTTCCTACCATTGAAGGCCCCAATGATCTGCACAGAACGACAGTAAATACCACTATGGGCTATGAGTGATGGAGAGGGACCAGACCTCCTACATCCAACAAGCCTAGAGCCAAGTTTATAGGAGGCCAAACCAAAACAACAAAGTGATCTATTTCAGACTTTCACAGGTCATTGATTATCAGGGTACCCTCATAGGCATTTACACTAGACACAGAGGAGAACATTCACACTATGGAAATATCATTCAAAATTTATACAAAGAAAAATTGTAGAATCCATGAACAGCGCAAGGGGCATACACGCAAGACAAGACTGTTACATAATAACATTTTCATCAAGAAACTAGTTGAAGGTTAGCTTACACCATACCGGTGTGTGTCAGCTTTCATCATGGGTATTGCCTGCAGAGAACACCAGGGTGTATACTATCTGCACACCCTCACAATAAGTCCTGCCATTGTACCACACTTTTCATTTTATAGGATGAGTACCGGTACAGAATTTTATTCCTAAATTATCCTCAAACCTCTTCTTCACATAGATTATTGTAGATTTACATTACATTCTGCAACATTCAGTTTAGATAAAAGTACCAAAAATATCGCTATACAGTGTTCACTGTTACAATTTACTGTTATACCAAAACAAATGTGCTAGTGTGAGTGAAGGTGAGAAGAATCCACACTGCTGTCAACAGCTCATGAATGCTTGCCTGCTTGGTTACTTGGTCATGATCAACAACAATATTAAAGGGTCAGAGGTACCTTTCCATCTGCTTACTGACTTGATTATCATCCATCCTGCTGAGATCATTATGTATACCACGCGATTAAATATCAAATCAAGTTATGAACCCATTCAATTGTGCACAAATTATGCACTGATTTGATCAGTGCTCTTATGTTTGAACTATCAAAACTATTCAAAAAGTGTATCATTATTAGCCCAAACAAGTCTGAGATATAAGACTGATCAGCATATCGGGAAAAAAAAAGAAAGAAAAAAAGTGAATGTGTATGTATAATAGTTTGAAGAGTTCCCCGTTTAAACTCGTCCAGGTCAAGAAATCACCATTCACATCTATCGATTCGTGAGATAACGAAATCACTAGAACAAGACGTACAGACAGACGAACGAACAGACGAAAGGACAGACGGAAGTGTGAAATTGTGTGTGTGTACGCTTACTAACGATACGTTGTATCGTATTTTAAAAGTCGTATAGGGTCTGGGCATCATTCTGAACTGGAACTTGATAAAGAATCACGGAATGTTTTGTGTGTGGACCTATACCGGTAGTCAAATTAGTATGGTATAACTGGGCGGCGCTTAACGTGATGGTTTATTGTGTCAAAACTGGCCAGTTGTCATGTCAACTGATCTTGTCAAAATCAGTTTCTTTATACATTTCTTTATACAATGTTTCTTACCTTCTTGTGTGGATGCCCTGTTCGCTATACAATCTAGCATCAGCAATACCAAATGTACCCACATTATTTGAAGATTATTTGAATAATAGTGTTGAGCAATCCCTTTTTTGGAAACCGGTCACAATGAAGGAAGTTCATGACCACATGTTGGCTCTAGACGAGAAGAAAGCTTGTGGTTACGACTTACGACAACATTCCAGCACGCCTGATTAAGGATGGTGCATCTATTTTGGCTGAACCATTAAGACATATCTTCAATCTTTCATTGGAAACAGGAAATTTCCCTGATCAAATGAAAATTGCTAAAGTCAGTCCACTGTTTAAGAAAGGTAATAAACATGAAACTGGGAATTATAGACCCATTTCTGTCTTACCAATTTTGGGTAAAGTATTATAAAAAATAGTTAATGTTCGATTGACCAGTTTTCTAGAGACGCATGACATTTTATATCACCATCAGTACGGATTTAGGAAAAAGAATAGTACTAAATTATCATTAATTACCGGTAATCTTATGAATACGGTATTGAAAAGTATAGACGACGGATGTGTAACGCTTGGTGTGTTTCTTGACTTTCAAAAGGCTTTTGACACAATAAACCATAACATATTTAAAAAGCTTTCACATTATGGCATCCGAGGACATGCACTGAAATGGCTCGAAAGCTATCTTAGTGACAGAATGCAATTTGTGAAATACAAAGAGTCATCATCAGAAAGTAGATATATCAAATGCGGTGTACCACAAGGTTCCGTCTTAGGACCAACTCTGTTTTTAATCTATATATTAAAACGACTTGCCGACTGTGACAAATTATTTCAATTTCAGACTATTTGCAGAAGATTCTAATATTTTTCATACTTTTCCCAAAGGTGTAGATCAAATAGACGAGTGTGAAGTAAATGAACATTTAAAATCAATACAGAATTGGTGCACCTCAAATAAGCTTATGCATCAAAAACCAATTTCATGTTCTCCAGTAGTCGTAGAAGAAAGGCTGTGCTTAAAGGGAAATTAAAAATATCTGGGGCAGAATTAAGAGAAGTGGAGGAAGCGACATTTGTTGGCATTACCATTGACAGACACTTAACATGGAATTCACATTTAAAATCTGTTAATGACTGTATACGGAGAAAGGTCGGTATCCTCTTTAAATTACGTCACTTTGTCCCTAAATATATATTGATACTGTTAAGCTCTGGCATCGAGGTTTGGGGTAGTACTTATAAATCATACTTGAAATGTATATTTTATACTCAAAAGATGGCTGTACGTGCTATAACTTTCAAGCCACATCGTTCTCATACTAATGCACTGTTTCATGACCTCAAATTGTTGAATGTTTTTAAATTGCATAAATTATCTATTTGTACTTTTGTGTTTGATTTGATAAATGAACGAATACCTCATTCCTTAAAACGTTATTGCAGTATGATACAACATGAATATTCCACAAGACAAAAAACGGGTCGACAATTACGTCTTCCTTTATTCAAAATGGACCAAGGAAAGTTTTCTGTTTCGTTTGTGGGAAGTAATTTTTGGAATATGCTTCCTATTGGTCTAAAAATTGAGAGATCAAAAACCTCTTTTCGTAAAAAACTTACAAAATTACTCTTAATTGAAAACTATGAATCATAACCTCGTAGCTATATAGTTGTATATAATTACCAGTCTCATTTTGATATTATACACAAATATCATTTATAAGATTTGGAAAACCATCATGTATTTTTAAATTAACTTTATTTTAGGCTTTAGATAACGAGAGTCAGACTCGACTAGCACATGTGCTATTTTTTACTCTATTTTACCATCGATCACTAACTCATTGTAAATACAATGTAGTCATTTATTGTTTTACTCTTGAAGCAAAGTTTACTTTATATTTGTCATAATGTACATGTATATCGCTGTAGAACATGTTTTTTTTTTGTAATTCATGTCATGCATTTATGTTATATTGACATTGTTATTGTACATTTATCTTTTGTTTTAATGTTTTCAATGGTGGTGAATAAATAAATTCAATTCAATTCAAATAAATTCAATTCAATGATTCTTTAAACAACGTTTCTTTTGTGTGGACGCCCTGTTCGCTATACAATGATCCTTTATACAACGTTTCTTTATAGAGTTTTGGGATAATTTGTTTGTGTGTGGACATGCTGTTTAAAAGTAAAGACCAGTATTGGAAACGCCCCAATTTCAAAATATGTAATGGAAGCTCTTATTACCAAGCATGTGAAAGAATGTTTTGACAAATCAATGATGATAAAAAAATTGCCAGGAAACCGCCTACTAATTGATATAATTTGGTAAATTAGTTTATCCATGGTCTGTGAGAGATAAACAGATGTGTCGCACACGTGTGCATATAGTCCCCTATACATGTACATCTTTCTGTGTACAGTGCTGTAACTTTACGAAGACTGGGCCAAATTTCTTATCATTTTGATGATTCCAGAACCTTGCAGTACACACCAATACTTATATATGCTAGATGATCAACCTTTTCTGATCGATTCCACAACATTTCTTTCACAATGCAATCGCATGATCATAACTGGTCTTTACCTTTTAGTCCCACAGGTATAATTTTTATGTCACTAAAAGAGCATCCGAATACCAGACATCGGTTTTCTGGATGCAATGGTTTGCAACCTTTGGTTCATTTGGAAATTTAGGTGAATACCTCTCAGGGACAGACAGAGATGGTAATTCATCTGCAGAGAGTCAACAGGGCATTGTTAACTCAGTATAGCATGGAGCTCCACAGACGTAGATGTCAGGTCTAAAGTGAGCTCTATCGTTCTACAAACATGCTAGATCTAGATTTCTTTTGCAATGTATACAAGAGTTTCAGGGCCAGGGTTGTCACTAGACCATTTTAATGTGAAGGAGCAGTTTAACACTGAACCTCATAAAATCATGAATCGTAGTTCAACATGCACAATAAAGGGACATGTTATGCATAAATTAGCTGTTGAATGTTTTGTTCAATAGTATAAATTTTCACTCAAAAAAACAATAAACTAGTCATTATCTGACCACATTCAAAACCAACCTGAAACCTAGGACACAACAGGCAAACTATGGAGTCATACAACTCAAAGTTCATGGAACTTAACAAGTGAATTGGTGAAAACGATCAAATCAATGAATAATTTTCGCTATCGCCAATACGATGTAGCCTTACTTCAGGTGTACGGTGGCGTTATGATCCACTCTTGAAATCACTTGAAAATCATTATAAATCACTATGATAACTGACAGAAAATCAAGTATACACACACGCACGCATAATCAACACCAGCATGGTCAGCACAGCTGCGCGAAATAGACTGGAAGCAACTTTGTCACCAAAGTATCACAGAGTGCATTTAAAATGGGGCATGAAAGTAACATATAGGTATTTTCAATATATTGGCGATAGCAAAAATGTTCTGAATGTAGTCAAATTTGAAGTAATATCCACTATCATTAACCATATCAGACATCAATTTTTAAATGTTATTGCCCTCAAGGTTTGATGGATAAGTCAACAAAATTACAATAAGTTAGTCCGCCCAGAAAAGTCAATGGGATTTTGTGTGTAATTTGGCGGGCAATATAGGTTATACAGTAAACCAATGAACAAATATTTTAGCCCGCTCAGAAGAGTCAATGGGATTTGTGTGTAATTTGGCGGGCGATATAGGTTATACAGTAAACCAATGGACAAATATTTTAGCCCGCTCAGAAAAGTCAATGGCAAAATGCATGTTAAACTAGTGAGCAATAATGTAGATCCAGTTGTAATTTACATCTTGCATTGGCTACTGTAATTTACATCGCTCATCGCGTATAAGAAAATGCGCACTTTGCGCGAACTCCAATGTGACGTAACAATCACACCCTAGGCAAACTGTTTGCAGTGTATCGAAAATCTGTCAAACACTGGATGAACAGTGCTGGTGTGACAATTTTTTTGCAACTTCTAATGTTAGGAAACCCTGTGTAGCCTACATAATTTAAGAGTATATAGTAAGAGTTTCTTGTTTGCTCTAGATGTCTGATGTGGTTAATAATAGTAATATTGACTGCCTAATTCAGGGCAATACGACTTGTCATATATCACCCTCACCTTCGGTTCGGGCGATATTTGTCGTATTGCCCAGAAGGCAGTCAATATTACTTAAATGTTAGGCCATATTAATATGGAGCAATTTTTAACTGACTGGCAAAAATAACAAATGAGTGAAATCAAATAATGTTTACTAGAAATAGAAGGGAAATTTTGATCTGAATTAAAGCTTTCCATAATCAAATATTATAATCCAGATATACATTAACAGATTTTGTAGTGAGGGTTGGCTTTTTTTTCTCTCTCTCTCTCTCTCTCTCTCGCCCTGCACACACAAACAATTTGTTGTACAGCTATACCAAGACTATACCGAAATTACGATGATTTATTGTGACTGAACGCTTACTAATGAAACAACGTGTAATGAAATATCATACAATAAAACAGGGGTTTTGGCATCGTTTTAAACAACGGTAGAACTTGATAAAGAATCACAGGACAGTATTACTGTGCGGGGCTTAATGTGAGAGTGTGCAAAAGAACATCTGACCTAACCCTTATCTCCCATTTTCGCTTCCTTTTCACAGCCTGGCCAGCTGATAGCTGGAAGTACTGAAGTCAATACACACGGTGTAAAGCTGAACGCAATTGTAAATACTGCAGTCGTGAGCTTGAACTTAGGGTGCGTTTAAGCTTAAATTTTGAAGGCAGAATGAGCAATTTGTAACACTCATCGTAAACGCTCATCTTAATCGCAATTCCACGGTGAACTGTTTATGTTCACTTCTCTGGCTCATCCAGGCAATTCTCCCTGGGTGGCCTTAATTGGTCTTCCAGCTGGATTCGCAAACCTTCACTGTGCATGCTACGTAGACCAACTACATGTAGAGGTCAGTGGGTTGACCCCATTTAAACACGTTTACAACTTGTAAACGCATCTTTTTGTGAGTTTACGATCAGCGATCGTGATCACCGTTTTTCGGTGGTACTACAAAAGTGAGAAAGGACGCAACCGTGTTTTAAACTAAACGCTTAACAGATGCCTGATTCTGGCCAAAAAAAGTTAAGCACAAACACGCCCTTTGAGAAAGAGATGAGGAATACCTGGAGCATCGATTGACTCCTTGATGTTTGGGAAGTGACAGTGACAGCGCATCTATAGATATTTTACAACATTCCTTATAAACGGTTAATGTTTTTGTGTGTCTCAAGCCCCGTCTGCAACATTTATACAATGATTCTTTAGACAATGCTTATTTATCGAGTTTCGGGATAAACTTTTTGTGTCTGAACAGGCTATCTCTTTCTCTTTCAATCCCTTCTCTCTCTCTCTCCCTCACTCCTTTCCCTTCTTTCTTTTTTTTTTTCTCCTTCTCTTTCTCTTTCTATCTGGCTCTCATTCTCACTCTTACTCCTACTCTCACTCTCACTCACTCTCATTATCTCTCTTTCTCTTTCTCTTTCCCTCAAATAGTTGTTATAGCATCCAAAACAACAAAAAAGAACTTGACATCCCTTACTTCTTATCCATTCATTTTTTTTGGCTTTTGACTGATAGTAAAAAAATTTCAAACAACATATCTTTGCATTGAGGCTTGAGCAAACAATTCACATATCTTTTAATTATACTCTAAAGCATGTGATAGGTTTGGATAAGTATAGTTATTCCCAACATTTCCTTCTAACATTGAAAGGAAAGGCAAAATTTTCCATCTCTGGGACAACAGAATGATCTACAGGGATGCATGTACATGTACTTTGTAAGCCCTGCACAGGCAGGAGCACTGTGTAATCAAGGAGATACACAGCAGATGATGATCAACTCACATAATGTGGTGTAGCAAATGCATGATGCAACGGGTTAGGCTTACCCTGTGTTAGGCATCTTGCTATATGCCTTGTAGGCACTGCACAGGCAGGAGCATGCATTTCTGCAGGCCAAGCAGCCACTGCATGTACGTACAGTGTTTATGCGATATGCGTTAAAATAAAAAGAAGAAATAAAAGAAGTATAAAAACAAGACAAATAAAATTTGATAAAAGAACAACAAAACAAGGCCTCAAAATACACAAAATACTAATAAAAAATATATCATCTAATATAGAATTTATCTTTTTTTTTAATCAATCTTTATTTCTGTTAACACGTTATATCTATTTACACCCCCCCCCCTCCTCCCTAATCCCATGGACTTCCATGGGTCAACCGGAAACACATTTATTATGATGTCATTTAAACACCTTTACAACTGATTGTATATTTCCCCCAGAAACCGTCTTTTTGGAGAAACGCCAATCCAAAACACACCTTTTTGTGAGTTTACGAACAGCGTTTACGATCTACGTTTTTCGGTGTTTATACGAAAATGAAAAAGGACGCAACTGTGTGTTAAACTAAAAGCGTAATAAAAGCCTCATTCCGGCGTGAAAAAGTGAAGCATAAACGCACCCTAAAACTTGAAACATTTATGACTTTCTCACGTTTTGTCTGATTTCATTCAAACTTTCACCAGTCTGCTTCTCTGATTTTCCACTTTCTTTTGGAGTAGTTTACAATCAAGGTTGGATATCCCTAAAGTTTTAAACCATGAGCAACCTTAAATATACAAAACTTAAATGTACAATGTAAAAGCTGCAGGTGCTGGGGTTCCCAGTTAGAGGTTTCTAAAACAAAAGGTTTAAACTATGATGGTGCCATGCAAACATAGCTATACCTATTGAGAGACAACCAAAAGGTCATCAAAACAAATGTGCATCTTTGGAAGGTGTAGAATTGAACCAGGATACATGTACATAGCCCAATAGCCTGCTTTCCAGGCTTAGATGACTTGTATTTATCTTATAAATAAAAAAACTGCATACATTGAGAAACGTGACAATTTTTCCCATTCACTTCCAGAACCCATGACCACCTTGAGTATTTGGGTTGTACACCACTACCTCCAGCTATGCACAAATATTATAGAACCTGATTAAACATACATACAAATGTTATAGCTACACATTTACAAAACATGCTTGCCCATGTACTGTACACATGTACCATACTATATATAGCTAAACATCTGTTTCATTGTAGGCCAGAATATTTTTGGAATGGCTTTTTGATGATTTATACCTGTATGCAGTAGTATTGCTGTGTCTACTAGGATAAATAGATTACATCTAGTTTATCTAATTTATGACATTTAAAAATGGATCACGAGTTCACAACAAACTACACTGTATGTGTACTTAACCTTTGCCTCTCAAAATAGTTCAAAGTACAGTATAACAAAAAGTATCATATCTGGGGTTCAAAGTTTATAAGAAGAGTAAATAATTTAGGGGGAGTTGAAACTGTTGATCCACAGCAGATCGCGCATCATGCACGCGCACATGATTTATTACGCGAGATTAATGTATGGACTATGTAGACATGCGGTATTTTCACATATTAACTTTTGTTATTGCCTGAATTGAATAACAGCAAACATCAAATTCTGTAGAACTTTGCAGGAATTATGAGCATGTCACTATGTCCTATCTGTGAAATTTAAATGTTAGCAGTGTCCTAATATTCAAATTAAGCAAGGAAACCTGTTTTCTTTCTAGACTTCACTGTCAGACACTATTGAGTGACTGACTGACTTAATTCTTTTTCTTACATAAAATGAGCTGTAACAGGTACATGTACATGAGCATTCGTCTACATCAATAACCCACTTCTTGTTATAGCCAAAATTAAACTGATTGAATCATTGCGCAGCACAAAACGTATGACCATTCATTATTTTCCAGTAAAAGACATTTTCAAGCATTTTCGTTTTGAGGGAAGTTCTAAATTAGTATTATCTTTCAAATGCCGTTGGAATTTAACCTTTTCATTTTTAGGGGCCTGCAAATGGGACATATTGTAGTACCTTTAAACAAGTCCAAAGTCTTCTCTGGTATTGGTTAAAAAAATAATGCAAATAACTCCAGCAACTCCTTAGTAACACCATACTCATGTACCTCTTGTTCCTAATGACATTTTTCCAGAGGACAATAAAACTCATTTCATTTAATTCTCTAAAAACATATGTGTGTAAAAATGCTATCTCTGTGCTACCAATTGTTGTACAATAAATACCGGTAGAATTCTAATACTGCAAAAGTAAAGTACATGTTCATGTATACTTGATTAGACCTGTGTCCTGTATTGAGGTTTTAAATCCAGAAACATAGAGTTTAAAAGAGTCCCCAAGAACCTGCTTTGAAATTGAAAGTACATGTAACACATTTTAAAGAGAATTAAAA
>BEXV01001527.1:61101-85617 GCA_003118195.1 Hemicentrotus pulcherrimus
ATTATCATTGTATTAAACTAAATACTATTCATCTAGAAATACTTCTATCATCATCAATTAACTATCAATTATAATCAGTGACAATGCTTGTTCGTATACAACGGCAATTTATTAGCCACAATCATTGGACTCCATGACATTTGTATAGCAAAGAATTATTATGTTATGTGTTATGTTTGTGTACTTGACAATATGCCGGTATCAAAGGGTCGTACTCACGCGATACGGCACAACGTCATTCAATGTCATTGACAAACACAAAGCATTATGCACTGATCACCATAGTGCATGTTGACATAGCGATTAATTTTCTTACCAGAACTCGTGTAATTTTCGCCACACCAAGAACCAGCCGGTATTTCCATGGCTCCGAGAGACCCTTCGGTACAGGAGGATGAAAGAGGTACCCAGATAACGCTCCTAAAATGAGAACACCGATGATAACATAGCGATAAGCACCCATCTTGGCACTCGGAGTCAACTCTGGAATTATGCCAACACTGGCAAGGCGCAACTACTATTTATATATATATATATATATATATATAATACTGCGTGCGCTTGTTTATGCGCTGAACTAAATGATATACTACAACACACCACGTTCGTTCACTATAGGTGAGGAGCTTTAGATAAAAGCACATGTATGATGAAGCGCCAGACGATACACATTCAGCATATGTGTGTGTGCGATTTTATATGTGTGCGCGTGCATGCCGACTGAATAGTGAAGAAAATGTAAACACAGACAAATATTGTACGTAGATGGCGGTCTTTAATTTTCAGTTTTAGAAGTATTAAGCAGCACAGGGGATATTGCAGCACAAACAGAAAGAGTGCCTTCTATCCTAGAACCTCACCCCACTTTTGTATAACCTAACCCAGCCTTTTTAGCGCCGATTTGAATATTTGAATATTTGCGTTTAGTACGGGGTGTTTCGACCTGGGAAGTCATTATATCGTTTACGGTTAGCCTCGCGATTTTCTCGCGATGTTATTTATTTAAGCTAACATAGCTTTGTCATGATCATTTGAATTATGGCATCAGATTCTGTGTTCGTGAATATGAGGAAAATTCATAACTAGTGCAGGGCGTACATGTTTCTTTTGATCCAATCAAAATGTAGCGGTAGGATGGCTGGTCTAGGTTTTAAAGAAGTCGCCCCGGGCCCCCATCCTCTGTCGAACATTTGTTGAGACCTAGACAAGCTGGTTATGACTGTATGATCCTAATTTATTATGATTAGCATCATTTAGACCTGAAAGTAGGGGAAGTATCATCTGTTCGAGCTCAAAATATAGTTCGCTTTCTGAAACCCAAAACATTAAAAAATATATTCAATTTCCATATACAGAGTAGAAGGTCACACTATTATTTGATTGTATAGTCAATGCAATATATATATAGAGAGAATATTATCAGAAGACCTGTCAACAAATCTATAACTCTATAACGCCTGTGACGGCAGTTTACATTATGATGTGTAATACATTCTTCCCCTTTTTTTTCTCTCTCTTTCCTTCTTTCTTTCTCTCTTTGTGAACATCCATCAATTAAAAAGTAATAGAGAAATAAATGATGGAATTGTGCTTTGTATTGTACCAAAATGCTTTATATTTGGATATGATAGACAGACTTTAATGTGCACAAAATAAAAATTCAGAATGAATTATATTGAAATATATGAACATTGGACATTTACCATTATGATGTGCAGACTAATGCATAACGATGCTATCTAAGTATGATATCGTTGAAAAATAGTTATGCAATGAACATGCGCCATTAAGATGTGCAGACTTATGCAACAACAAAAAAAACACAAAAATATGACTAATATCTGGCGCCATACGAAATCTCAATACAATAGACATTTTACATGTGTAGACTTATTTATTCCCCAAATCTAATCTCAGTGTGATATCACATGAAATATATTTATATATTGATCATTAAAAATGATGATGTGCAGACTAATACACACAAATCCAATCTTAGTACGATATCATACGAAATATATATATATATATATATATGCATTTGACATTAACCACTATCATAATGTGCAGACTTATGCACACATAATAAGCTCAGTATGATATCATATGAAATATAGGTATTGGGTATCAATTATTGTGTGTAGACTAATACACACAAATCCAATTTAAGTACGATATCATACGAAATATACATATATATATATATATGCCTTTCACATTAACCACTATCATAATGTGCAGACTTATGCACAAATATGTAAGGTCAGCATGATATCATATGAAACATAGGCATTGGATATCAATTATCATGATGTGTAGACTAATACACACAAATGCAATCTTAGTACGATATCATACGAAATATACATATATATATATATATATATATGCATTTGACATTAACCACTATCATAATGTGCAGACTTATGCACAAATATGTAAGCTTAGCATGATATCATATGAAACATAGGCATTGGATATCAATTATTATGATGTGTAGACTAATACACAAATATCCAAATTTTAGTTCGATATCATACGAAATATATATATGCATTTTACATAAACCACTATCATAAAGTGCAGACTTAATGACAAATATGAAAAAGCTCAGCCTGATATCATATGAAACATAGGCATTGGATATGAATTTTTATGATGTGTAGACTAATGCACAAAAAATCCAAATTTTGTACGATATCATACGAAATATATATATATGCATTTGACATTAACCACTTTCATAAAGTGCAGACTTAATGACAAATATGAAAAAGCTCAGCCTGATATCATATGAAACATAGGCATTGGATATGAATTATTATGATGTGTAGACTAATGCACAAAAATCTAATTTTAGTTCGATATCATACGAAATAAATATATACATTTGACATTAAAGATGAACTCCAGTTCTGGTTAAAAAAAATAATAATAATAATTCTCACAGAATCAAACGAAACTTACACTGAATGTTCAAGATTACAAATAAATGACATTTGCCAAACAATTTTGAAAGAAAATGCATACAGGCTGAGTAATGAGCATAGAAAGACAAGGAAATCAAGGTATACCAACCCTGACACCTGTGTGTTGTCCCATATATAGCTTTCTGTGTACAGTGCTTGTTACTTTACCAAGACTCGGTCAAATTTATTATGATTTTGATGACTACAGAACCTTGCACTGCACAATACTTACATGCTACATGATCAACTGTTTCTGATCCTTACCACACCTTTTCTTTCACAATGCAATCGCATTACAAGTACTAAAGTTTATCTTTAATCACTATCATAACGCACAGACTAGTGGACAAATATGTAAGCTCAGCATGATATCATGAGATACATAGGCATTGGAAATCAATTATTATGATGTGTAGACTAATGCACAAAAATCCAAATTTTGTACGATATCATACGAAATATATGTATATATATATATATATATGCATTTGACAATAACCACTTTCATAATGTGCAGACGTATGCACAAATATGTAAGCTCAGCATGATATCATATGAAACATAGGCATTTGATATCAATTATTATGATGTGTAGACTAATGCACAAAAATCCAAATTTTGTACGATATCATACGAAATATATATATATATATATATANTTACGATAGCATACGAAATATACATATGCATTTGACATTAACCACTTTCATAATGTGTAGACGTATGTACAAATATGTAAGCTCAGCATGATATCATATGAAACATAGGCATTGGATATCAATTATTATGATGTATAGACTTATACACGAAAAATCAAATTTCATTACGATAGCATACGAAATATACATATGCATTTGACATTAACCACTTTATAATGTGCAGACTTATGCACAAATATGTAAGCTCAACATGATATCATATGAAACATAGGCATTAGATATCAATTATTATGATGTGTATATAGACTAATACACAAAAATCAAATTTTAGTACGATATCATACGAAATATATATATATGCATTTGACATTAACCACTATCATAAAGTGCAGACTTAATGACAAATATGAAAAGGCTCAACCTGATATCATATGAAACATAGGCATTTGATATCAATTATTATGATGTGTAGACTAATACACAAAAATCAAATTTTAGTACGATATCATACGAAATATATTTATATATATGCATTTGACATTAACCACTATCATAACGGCAGACTTATGCACAAATATGTAAGCTCAATATGATATCATATGAAATATGTATATATAAGCATAGGACATTAATTAATATGATGTGCGGACTTATGCAAAGAAATATAAGGTAGGTATGATATCATATGAAATGCATATGCAACGGACACTCACCAGTATAGACTAAAGCACAATAATCCGTGCTTAGTATGTTATCATGTGATATATATATATATATATTGCACATTTACCATTATGATATGCAGACTTATGCATAGTGATCTCAACTTAACATTGGGATATGATATTATACGCGGTGTTGAAGTATCAATTTAAGTATGATATCATATTAAATATATATATATATATTGGACATTAATTAATGTTTAAATGAGCAGATATGCACAAATAGCTAAGCTCGGCATGATTTCATATCAAATATATATATATATATATTGAACATTAATTATTATAATGCGCAGACTAATGTACAAAAATCAAATTTTAGTACGATATCATAAAAAATATATAGGCATTTGACATTCACCATCAATGTGCAGACTTATATGAACAAAAAATCTAAGCTCAGTATGATATGATGGGAAATATACATCGATTAGACATTCACCATTATGATTTGCAGGCTTATGCCTCGTAATCTGAACTCAACATTAAGATATGATATTATACGACGTGTAAGTTGGACATTCAACATGTTTAGACTTATGCACAAAGATCCACTCTCAGAATGATATAATAACACATAAATATACAATGAACATTCACCATTATGATGTGCAGACTTATACACAATAATCCGAGCTTAGGATGAGATCATATGAAATATATACATTGGAAATTCACCGTGATGTGCAGACTTATGCACAAAGCTTCTAACTCAATATTATATCATAACGAAAAATATGTATGCAATGAACACACACCAATAAGATGTGCAGACTTGTGAACAAAAACTAATACAATATGATATGACGTCATGTGAGACCTCAATACAATATACATTTAACATGTGCAAACTTGTTTATTCCCAAAAATAGAAACTAAGTATGATATATATATTCATTGGATATTCACCACTGTTATAATGTGCGGAATTATGCACACAAATCTAAGCTCAGTATGATATCATATGAAATTTATTTTCAATGGACATTCACCATTATGATGTGCAGACTTATATGCACAAAAATCCAAGCTTAGTATGATATCATATTAAATATATATATATATATATACATGCATTGGAATTTCACCACTTTATATGTGCAGACTTATGTACAAAACAATCCAATATCAGATTGATACCATATGACATTTTGCAACGGATATTCACAGTATTGTTGTGCAGACATATGCACACAAATACAATCTCAGAATGATATTACATGGAATAAGTATTGAATGGATGTTCACCATTGTATTGTGCAGACTTATGGTCTTTTATATTTGACTCAACACAGATATATATATATATATATATCAAGTTTAATATCAAGTTTAATACATATACATTGAACATTGGCATCGTGTACAGACTTATGCGCACAAATCAAAACACAAGATCGAGATATGAGTTTAATAGAAATGAATATACATTGGGAATCCCCATAGTATAATGTGCAGACTTACGCACAAGAAGATAATTCTAAAGATACGATATGATATGAATTATGCAAATATTTGCCATATACCCTGATAATGCCCATACTTATACACACAAATTCAATCTAGGCAAGGAGATATGATATCACATTAATTATATATATATATATATATATATATACATTAGACATTAATCATTTAAATGGGCAGACCTATATAGCAAAAAAGATATTGCAAACAGAGAGGCGCATTCGACAGACACAGTTACAATGTGCAGACGTATACAAGCAAATCCAATTATAACAGTAATAAGCGATATTATATAAAAGCTTTAATCATCAGCCTTTAAGCAGTAAAATGAGCAGAATTATACACACAGATCAAACATCAACAGTGAGTTATATAATACCATGTGAAACAGTCAAGATTATGTGCAGATTTATGCAAACAAATCAAAGTCGTTTGGGGTCTGATATTATAAAATATACTGAAAAACATTGTATATTATGTCCAGAATTATTGCACAGAAATATTTACAAAGAGCGAGATATACATCATGCGAGCTCTAAAAACATTGGACATTCAGCACTTGCACACGTATGCACCTAAAGACCATACGTTTGCACTTCAACTAAAATTGAGATATGACATTATACGAGATATAAATATATTGCACATTCAAATTCATGTTAAGTATTATGCACCAAACTGGGAACTCAACATCGAGATATTATATTATTCCGGATCTAAATACACTGGATATTCAACATGTGCAGACTTATACACGAGAAATCTAATGAACCAAAAACTGAGATGTGATCTTAAATGAAATCTATATGCCATGATGTTCATTTCACATTTAATATAATTTATATGTGCAAACCTATGCAGAAAAATCCTGTGTCAGCAATTCATAATACATTATGGCATAATCATTAAAGATTCGCTATCATAATCTCCAGACTTATACAAGCAAATCTAAACTCATAGAATATACGACATATACACAACATACACACAATTTATTGTGTAAACTTTACGCACAGACAAGTAATCTGTGCAGTTAGATGTTGGGTCATATGAAACATACTTTCCATTATAATATAAAGGGCTAGGATCTGAGCCTCTAGATATTTTTTTTAATGCAAACCCAATACTGTAATAATTGTAATACTTGTGTGAATGTTATATTTTACGTGTTTGATCATCTCCTGTAATTCAGTCTTTTCACTGCTTTTGTGAAAATATTGTTTCGAGCTGTTTTGTTTTTATTCAAATAAACCATTTAATTAAAAAAAAACCCTACCAAAACATTCAAATGTATGCACATTAGGAAGTTAAGATCAATTAGTAATAGTATTTTGAAACTGCGATTACAAATACACACCCATAGGGATTTGCTGCTTGTCCTACTATGTAAGAAGAACAAAAGCAGATATCATGGAAAGTTTGGTATTTAAAGATACACTGCAAGAAAATGACAAATGGGCGAGGAAATGAAAAAAGTATCCATATCTATTTCAAAATAATGTTAGTGATAATCTGTACGTCGTGAGAATATGAGGTGAAGTGAAAAAGAGGGCATTATTGGGTTAGAAGAGAGAGACTAGGGAAAAGGGGGAGAAGAGCTCGGAGAGAGAGAGAGAGAGAAGGGGCAGTGCCATTCATGAAAATGGATGGTTGGGAAATTACATGCACATGCCTTCCTCTTCAGAGTATATTAATTTCATATTGCTTTGTTCTGTTTGTTTGTTTTAATAATAATCGTTTATGCCGTGATTTGGATTACACTAAATTAATTTGAACCTGAATTTATTCGCCTTAAAACACACTATGCCAGTATAGTAAGTGTAATCTGTGGTTTATTTGACATGTTATTTAGTCCATTTACAATGAGAATCTTTACTCCAGATAAACCAGTATACGTTTATATTTCATTCTTAACTTCTACGGTTTTATCTCAAAATCATAAAAAAAAAAAAAAATTCTTGATTAAAAAATTACAGCTACATGTTTCTCACCTTTTTACCACATTATTGTTTATTCTCTACGATTCGGAAATGAAATAAGATACATAATTAAATTATAAAAGATCTCCTAGTAAAATATAAGTTAGAATTCGAACGACAAATATTGATTGTTGATAGATATGATAATGAATATGGCTTGTCCTTCCTAACGAGGCACTTAACAAAGTTGTATGCTTTGAATATGATTACATTACGAAAATAGCCTTTTCTATGAATAAAAACATAAGAAAGGAACACTAATGGACCTCACATACAAATAAGGCAATTTGAAGGAGAAAAAAATAATTGTGACTTCATTCGGAACACAGTTCCAAATCTGCCATATTGAAGGCTACTTCTATCACTAAATAAAAAAAATAGTTATATAGGCAAAAGTGTGGGTATGATTATAATATGTTCCTTTATGTATTTTCAATGAACGTATAAAGAGTGATAATGAGCATGCATGGAACAAAATTAAACCAGAAATATGTTTTAAAAATTGAACTATTTAGAGATTTTGTTGTCTTTCTAGTTCATGCTGACTTGTCATTTCGTCGTTCAAGAGGTCATCTGCTAGTCGACGGTGATTAATCGTGATCAGAGCTTTCTTCAATTGTTCACTTTCTTCGGACCTTGTTGTCCTGTTCCTCCAATCGCGGAGCATACTAAGTGTTCCCATGTATGTGACAGTTTGGTATTTTTCGTTCGTTTTTATGTAACGTTGTATTTCCGGAGGTTCAAAACCCAACACTCGGCCTAAGGTGTCGATCTCATCATCCTTGTGAATCCTTTTAGCTATAATCCTGAGAATATCATCAAAATGCTGCTCCCTTGATTCTTCGGTAGGTCTTTATTTGTGTAGAGAAAATATGAAATGTTACTTTTTATATAACAATCTCACGTGACGGATTTTACAATGGATAGCGCTAGTTTGAAGTTCCAAATAACTTGAATTAACTCGAATCAAATAAATGAGATTGTATGTAAATACATAATTTATATTTTCTCCAGGATTTGACTTACTGTGTGATTAAAATACGCGTTCATTCTTTTTAACACATAACGTGCATTATGAACACCTACTTCGAAAATATTTTCCAGTCATTTCCGAAACATAAGCATGGATTATAATTTTTTTATCTCTCTCTCTCTCACTTCTTCGTTAGATACAATCGTACAATTTTCTCTTTTTATATGATAATTAAAGATGATTGTTTTGCCTAAGAAATTAGGTATGTGCTTGTAAGTAAACAACCAGGGGATTGATGGCTTTAAGTCCTCTCCGGAGGACTTGATCATTAGGATTTTCTTGGTTTCGAACCCGGGACCTCCCGGTAACAAGGTCCCTGCTCTACCACTAAGCCATCGTGCCTCGCCATCTACCCAGATTATATGGTATGTTTCACTTTGTATGGCACGAATAACAGGAGTCAAAATGTAGAATATTAATGAGTGTCAGGAGAAAGTAATATCGTCAATTCTTTCAAATTGTTTAATATATTTTTTTCACCTTTCCGTTCATTAAGTTAGGGGCATTTTCCTAAACTTCATTTATCTAATATCCGAATCTAGATTGTAGTGAAAATTGACCTATATAATGGCATTGCAGAACCGTTGAATACAAATATTGTACCAGAACGCAACGATCCTCGTTTATACCTTTTGCTCTATGCTTGATTATAGTAAATTATTATTTTTTGTTTTGTAATATCATTAAAGAACGATATCAAAAGATTACTATCGTTATTTGAGATACACATTATTACATCGATGAGATTTTGATTAAGAATTGATTAGCGAATATTCACATCAGCGATTATCTATATATACATCAGCGATTAAGAGATCATTCTAACCTGGCTTTAGAAGTAGAAACTTCATCGGCTGCCGCTGCTGCATCTTTAGGGGGACTGCTAGCTGATGTGGATGCTGACGGTCTCGGGGACGCGGATTCTGCTTTATCTGGGGATGCCTCGGTTGTATCTGATTGGAGGAATGGGAAATTGTGTTTGTACAAAATATAAATTTAATATATTTTGTTATTGCTTGCATAATCATATTGCATAAGAAATTTAATTACAATTTAATTACACAAATAAGAATTATCGAGTGATTTAATCTTTTTACATCTATTTGATAAGGTATGATGGTACTAATCATGCTATTCGGTACTTCAATATCGTCTTCAAATGACAGGATACTAGAATTGTCAGACACGCTTCTGCATGAAAAGTTCATCGTTCTTCGACACAAAACTATATTCATTTTAAGCCTTTGGTTTGAGATGTTACAACATTAAAAGACAATGGCTTTTTACATTTCATCTTCTTCACGTTAAATTAATTAAAGTTTTTAACAAAATAAGATTTTGACCTGCAAAGTGAGAGAAAATTTACTCCATATTGATGTTTCATATAGGCTTTCCAAATACAAGGATTATATTTTGAATGCTCACACAAAATTATACCCAGCATGTTCTTAGTGCCGTTCGGGGGCATACATGTAGACCTGACATATTGAAAAGTATGTGTGTACTGTACATCCATTCCACTTGAAGAGGGACTTTTTGAACGCGTATTTGGTGTAAATAGTACCCCAAAAATGGCGATTAATTAAACAGTACAGAGCAAACAGAATGGGTGTATTGTCATCTTAAAGACGAAAAAGGCAGTTTCAGTTTAACTTAATGTCCGTTGATGACTCCCGAAATATCCGTCCAAATGTCTGCCCGTTATATATTTTTGGTTTACATGTCCAAAAGAGTTGGAGCTTGGCTTTGAAATTAAATCGATTTGAACAAGAAATCAACTTCCCGGATTAATTTATTTCAGATAGAAAACACAAAAAAGAACCGATGTCCAGGTTCCCGTTTCTATCTCATCCATTAAACCGTTCAACTATTCTCTATTCAGAAGGTAAGCAGAGCAACCAAATGTTATCATCATTTAAAGTAAAACACAAAACTGCTTTTATGATGCATCTATTACTTTCTACATGCCTTTAAACTTTCAAAACTTGTGAAATGTCCGCAGCTGATAGATTGAATGAATGGCAATCATTTGTATATTGGTAGGTTGGTTTGAGGGTAGTTAATGTTGCTTACCTTTTAAGTACATCGGAACCAGGAGCTGCTTTGTTGTGCTTTGTTTCAAGATGAAGTGAAATATCACTTTGTTCTTGGCAGAGGTTCGTGTATCCACTGTGAACATCACTTTGTGCTCAGTCAAAAGACGAATCTGACGTTCCTGTAGAGTCTACACAAACAAAATCATGATATTAGTGTGTGTATATCTTTATATACATTTTACGGGTAGGTTTTCGTCCGTGTGTATGTATTTATGTATACAAAAGAATAAACTGTACAAATTGTCAGACAAAAATGCTGCTAAACGGACTACAGTTGTATTTGAAGTTTTGAAATGACCCACATTCTGACTCCCTTATTTCAAGCCTAGCTGCTTTGTAAAACGAATTTGTAAAGTTGTTGGATCTTTTTAACGTAAACGGCTGCATGAGCGGACGAAAACGGTACAACCTCAATTAACATGTTAAACCTTTTTTTAACTTTTCTGTTATACTGAACATGTTGTTATACAATCTTTTTTTTTAATAATTTTACACCCTTATACGAGTAGAGCAAAATATTGACGGATTGGGATTAACATATTGTCCACTGCATTTTAGGTTAAAAGATTACCAACTGATTTGGGTTAACTGTATTTACCTAACAGCAGATAATCAACCATATAAATGCCCCCAACTCCCGGATTGCCAAATTACTGGTTACGTAGTCTGTGGTCGATCAATAAATTGCTAATTTCGATCTCCCACCAAAGTCATTGTCTAATTCCATCCAATATTTAGTAAATGTAGTATTTATTGCAAAGGAGGTATTTTCCCAAATCTAAAACGCTTAGATTTTGGGCAGTGATTGTCTGACTTTCATTTACCCAACTGATAAGAACAATCCAAATGCATGACAACTTTAAATATGCAGGTTGATTTAAACTGCTCATATGAATGTTACCTTAGTCTCGTCTTCCTTGGGTGTGCTTTCTTTGCAAGTTATCCTTAAATCTCCAGAACGCCAGTTAACCAAGAATTGCTCTTCGGTGATTGGAGCCATATATCCGTGCTGCACCTTAAAAATAACAATATTAAGGAAAAGTAACGAATAATTGCATTTCCGCCCAATGCATGTCCACACAACATATCATAGTATTAAAATATATTATCAGTCTTAGAGAGAAAAAGGGGAAAATTAAAAAAACCAAGAGAAACATATCAAGATTAAAAATTACATTTACACACGAATATATCGAATTCAAAACCCTTACTATACTGGGAGGCATTTTCGGTGATTGCGCCGAAACCGCTTAGAATTTTGGATTGTCGTTTCATGACTTTTTTTACTCAAGCCCTACGCACATTGTAATACCATTTTCGTTGAAATCGGATATACCTGTAAGGTGTTACATAACAATTAGTATGCGCATGTCATCAAAAATGTGCTATAAAATGTACAAGCAGAAATGTGAACACAGGTTTAGATGTGTTTCTTCCTATGAAATGATATCAAATTGATTTTATATGTTTCTCAAAGTAACTTGATGTATTCCAGAACAAAAGAATACATTAAAAATAAAACAATATATAAAGTAAGAAATAAAAAACAATAAAATACAAAAGAAAATAAATATTTGAAAATTGCATCAAATTTGCATAAATTATCATTATTAATTACATCAAAATAACTATTTTGTGTTAAAAAAGAAGTTTCATATGAATAATGAGTTTCAATTAACATTCACATTTTTTTCTAATGATTCTAGTTCCCAGTATATTTCCAGATTGTATTCATAAATGCATAATTTGCGTATTCATATTTCATGCAAATTAACCTATGCATTCTCAAATATCATAAAGATAATGTAACGTCATGTATTTGAGATGAAGGAAACATTTATTCAATACATGTGCAACATTCTTCACAAGTCTACAGACAAATATATAGAGTTTCCTGTAAAATGCATTAAATTAGCATTTTGCTCCCCCCCCCNNNCCCCCCCCCCCCCCCCCCAAGTCGGAGAGTGCTCAAAATAGCCCAGTACAGTAAGGGTTAAGCCTTAAAGATATTATGTCCCTTTTGCAGGCAACATCAAAATCTGTAGAACGTTGCAGGAAATATAAAATAGTCATTTTTGTCCTATCTGTAAAATTTAAACGTTAGCAGTGTCCTAATATTCAAATCATGCAAGGAAACCCGTTTACTTGCTAGACTTCACCGTCAGACACGATTGAGTGACTGACTGGTTTTTTTTCTTCTTAGGTCAATAACATACATAAAATGAGCTGTAAAAGGTACATGAGCATTTGTCTACATTAATTACCCACTTCTTGTAATGGCCAAAATTAAACTGATCGAATCTTTGCGCAGCATAAAACGTACGACCATTCATTACAATGGTCTGAACTAGCTCTATAACACTTAAAGAGTAGGTTCTGGGAAGAGGTACAAAATGATTTGTGAGCGTTATCATTGTTATTATGAAAGGGTGGAAAAATATTAGATTAATTATGTTCCATGAAAAGCATGGCTCTTCAAATGCCTTCATAATCTAAATATGACATGAAACATCCTAAAAATCGGGGTTAGTTTTTTGGGGGGCCATGTGCTCGTGTAGTCCCATATACATCATTCTGTGTACAGTGCTTGTAACTTTGTAACGGTTTGGCCAAATTTCTTATCATTTTGATGATTCCAGACCTTTTCAATACACACGAATACTTATATACTAGATGATCAACCCTTTCTGCCAGATTCCACACCGTTTCCTTCACAATACAATCACATGACCAGAATTTAACTTTATGTTTAAGTCGATTTGATAGCTAATAGTCTTTATTTTCCCACTTGAAGTCATTTAAAGCCCCCCTTTTCAAATGCCGTTGGAAATTAACCTTTTCATTTTGTAGGCCTGCAAATGGGACATAATAGATAATGTAGATAATATCAAAAACAATAATGCCAACAATTTTTTTTTTAATTTTATTTATTGTGCAAATATGCTCAACAATTAGAGGAGACGTGATAATAACCCACAATAAAAACCTCTTTATTGTTCGATGCAGGGCATTACTGTATATACCTGGCAATAAATGGGTCTTATTAACCCAACGTAAGCACGTCTGCTTTAATGCTTCTCTTCCTGCGGGCCCTCCAATTATTATTATCTTATCATTGCCAGGTACCCATTAACATCTGGGTGTATAGTAGTAATTGCGGATTGGCTAGGATTCAAACGCCCAAGCGCTTGGATTGCGAGTCAAGTGAATGGACCACAATAACAGGAAACTTCTATTAAAGTAACGTTGACATTAAACTTGATGAATGTTGACGACCGTACCTGAATATTTTTTTGGTACTGTAAATGCAAAGCAAAAAATGACGATAAAGAGAGGGAAAAAGAAGAACAAGACGAAAAGCAAAAGAACCAACCTTTACTGTTCTGATGTTTTCGTTTCTTACATGGACAAACAACACGTGTTCATCATTCTTTGGAGTTACCACAGGAATAAATGGTGTACAAATAACACGTTTTCCGATGAATGTCTTTCTGATGATAGCTACTATCCAAATTTCGGAGAAGTGGTTCATGTAGATATCAAGGTCGCGATGTCTTACAACACATCGCGGGCTCCCATTGGTAGAAGGAATCGCTGTAAAACGTTCAGAAGCTGTCCATGCAAAATATCAACAAAGAAATCTAGTAAACGTACGTCTACCCAAACCCTTTAATATTACTAAAACCATATACTTGTATTTCAAATTCAACAAAAAGTATCGCAATTCTTAAATTTTATTGCAAAATAAAGAAGCCATGTTTGTTCGTTTGTTTTTTTCTCTTACAGTTATCATAATTCTTTGCCCCATCCCACCCAATACTACGTCATGTTTAAGGTTTGAAAGGCATTTTGGGAGACAAATAATCTGCCAAAATTATACGTATGTATTACTGCAATTCACTTCATTGAGCATATCTGCTACGTTATTAAATGAATTGCAATGTGAATGGGACAGCGAAAGAGAGAGAGAGAGAGAGAGAGAGAGACATTGAGAAAGACAAGACTTTACCACTCTTGCGATAATAAGTGACGATTTCCGCAGCCTCTGGCTTTGTGAATATACCACAGTGGGGCATCTTTACTGTCACCGGAGTGTCAAAGTTTGCGTCAGCGGGCGACATTCTCAAACCGACGGTAATGATGACTTCTGTTTCCTTCAGTACCAACTCAGGTGGGATGTCATGGATTGGTTCGACGGTGACATCTTTTGCGCTGTAAGCTTCGTTTGGTGGAATCCTTACTTCAATACCATGCTTCTGAAGCCAAATCATGCCAGTATCCTCACTTAAATCCTCCCTGCTTTCAAGATTTTGAACTGGGTTCTCATCCTGGAGAGCGTTCGGTGACGAGATATGGTGAACGGACTCTATTATCCGTCCCTCGTCATCTGTAGGTTCTGAAGTGTACTCATTCGGTCTGAAATCCGCTGGCTTTACTCTTTCTCCAGATTCCATCCATGCAAAAATGGCTTGCTTGGAATGCTCTCTTTCTGTCAATGATTTAAGGTTCACTTCTAGTAATAATTATGGATTTGTATAGCACCTAAAATACTATTATTGAAAAGAATTATCAACGTTGAGGTTGTTGGACTTTTTAAAGAGTAATTTTAAAACAAGACAATTATACATAGAAGACAATGTTGTACCTGACAATCTTGCATTTAATTATAGGGGATTTTTTTTTAATCGATTCATTAATAGTGTATGAAACCGAACATGTGAACATGATTCAATTACAGCACTTTAAAAAAAAATCATCCGTTTCTTTACTTCCCCCCCAAAAAGAATGTATATATATATATATATGATAATAATAATAANTATATATATATATATATATATTCAATTCAATTCAAATCTTATTCAACAGTCTTCATGAAAACATTTAAAACATACAAATACAAAACGGAATTATAAAAAAAACAAGAAAGTGATCACAAATACAATGGCAATTTATAAGAGCATTTGGGATAGGCAGAAAGGAGGAATTCCTTATATAAAACCCTAAACCTAAAAACATATACAAGAAAACGAGAACAAAAGAAGAGAACGCAAAAACAAACAACATACTAACACTTACTATCATGCACGATCAGAGTATTTAAAAAAAGAGTCAAATTTGCCTATGGTATTCATACTAATAATTATACTTATTTAACAGAAATTGTTTATAAATTATATATTGGTGCCTACCTTCATCTTCATGATGCTCGTCAATACTCAGATCTCTGAAAGGAAAGACAGAAAATGTAGGGAATTGTCTAGGAATATCCAGGTACAGACAAAAATACTTTTATCTATAACAATCTTAGATTCTATTATTAACCCGAGATTCATTTATCCTTTTTTAAGAAAAAAAAAAAACGATCCGTTGATTCAGTTGATCGTCATGTTGATATTCTCTATGACTATCCAGAAGTTGTTTTCGAAAATGAGTTGAGTTGAGTTTGAGTTGAGGTTTTATTATCCAAACGTTCAAATACAGTAATATAACAATAATAATGAATGCATGTTTAACAAATATCTCGAATGAGTAATAGGGACCAGAAAATAGCATAAAATGCTAATCGTGTCTGGTACCTTTAAAGTACAACATATATGAATTATTGAATACAGGTACAACTTAAGCTACATACTATTCTATGTATCTAACATAATACATGTTTGTGTGTTTAGTACAAAGCCTAAACTTGTATAAATAAACATTCTGTGATGATATCAAAGAAGGAGTAGAAGCTGTTGACATAAATCAAGTAATCAGTATAAGCAAGTCTTATCCCAAACTCGCTGGGGATAAGCCATTGATAGGCCTTTGGCCTCTGCTAGTCCCTTCAGATAAAATCAATGTTCATGTAATGTATTGTTCTTTACAGCATCTATTTATTTCTAATGTAATATTTTGATTTTCGTTTTTTGCATTTTTTAACATATTAACTGTATTATGAGTCTTGTGGCAATTAATTAATTACATTCAATTTTCGCAATTCTTATTACAAGTAGACAGTGTAAGCCCATTTGAAAGAACATAAAGGCAGACAATGTACCTTTGGACTCTGTCAGGTATGTATCTAGAAGTTGAGAAGGTCCGTCTATGGGCACGAGCTGAACCGGGAAGGTGTGTGCCATCTGAAATGTACATTAAAGAATTAAAATTATTAAAAAAAACTTTCCTGAGACTCAACAAAAATATCTTAACTTGACACAAAATACTAAGATAAGATTTTGTCTCCTTGCAAGAACCCGCGAACTGCCCTTGAATGTTTGAATGGCATGTACATGCAGGGTACGTCAAGCAAGCCCATCTCATGCTGTTGAGAAATACTTCCCAATTGATGTAATTGACTTAGTATTAACAACTAGGGTATATGAGCACCCATTGTTATTCAACAATATGAATAAGAAATTTAGTTTAAAAAACAGGGCAACTTACAACGTTTCGGAAAGCGACCCTCCTCCTCCTCTAGCAACGTGCTGATACTGTAACGATAGTGATAATAATAACAACATCAACAACAATACTCCTAAAAATAATGATAATAATAATGATAAAAAGATTATCATTATCATGATCATGATAATAATGATAATGATAATAACGATAAAATATAAAACTGTTGCTTACCCATGGAAGCCTCATCAGCCTCATTGCTTTTATTCCTGAGAACCTGCAATTATGTTTACTCATGATTCTTTTTGATCTGAATTAATTTCTTTTTTAGTCTCGGGTCACAGGAAGAGAGTTTCATCGCAAATCACACAAGAAGGCCAAATCCATGCTGGATCTGAAATAACTTTTCCTCAAAACGCGTTTAATCAGAACATATTTTAGGTTAAAACACTGTACTTTGGCAAAACACAATTATTGTTATTTGTCTGATAGAAGCTAGAAACAAATAATACATTTTGAAACGAATTTCATTTCATGTTATATACCTGCTTAACGAGTCGCTTCTGACACTAGGAGTGTTAGGTCGCTTATGATGGAGCCTCTCTGCCCAGTGCCCCCTTGCTCCTGGAATCTTTGGAGGGTAAAATGTCAAAGCCAGTTGCTGAGTAGGCATATTTAAATGGTTTACAGCAATACTAGTGAGATTGTTTTCTCCTCCAAATAAAGTCTTTATTCATTACTTCTCAAAGCATGAAACAGTTCAAGCAAGCACAGAAAAATGAAGGATACATAATTTGACAAATAAAAGTACAATGGAAGAGAGGTTGATTTGAATGTCTGTGACATAAGAGTGATTATCCATTATTATCTTCTCTAGGACTGACATTTGATATCTAAATTATTTCTCGGCACTGCTTGTTGACAGTCAATACACTCACTCAAATTCAGTGTCTATACAAGTTCCACATCTACATGAGTGCAAGAGAAATCAATAGTAGATCACCATCGCTTACGAATCACCAGGGCACCTAGCTTAATCGGAAATTATCTTTCTGCCCTGTCAAATGTTTGCTGAAAGGGTTGCAAACGTGGTTATTTGCTTAGTATAAGGCCTTTGTATGCACAATTAGTGGCGAATCCAGGGGGGGGGGGGCTCCCCTGAGATTTAAAAAAAAAGGTAAAAACACGTTAATTTGGCTGTTTTCACACGAATTGGGCCCTCGCTTTGGCCCCATCCCCTGCCACCGGCTGGATCCGCGCCTGTGCACAATATACACAATGATAACGACTAGACAAACGTCTAGCCCACAAATAAGTGGTAAGGATCTTGGCCCCGTTTCATAAAGCCTACCATGGATGGTATTTTTGCCATTGATGGTAAAGTCCGTGGAAACCTTAATTCGATTGGCTGTTGAGTAATGTTGCCATGGTAGTTAATGATGATGGCAAAGTCTCAAGAAATAATAACGACAAAATTATACCGTGTAGAAACACTCACCTCCACCTCATACGCATGTAGGCCCACTGTCGGGATGGCTCTTGGTTCTTCACGGAGGAATTCTTCTTCGAAGAAATCTTCCACATTTGTGCCATGTTTCTTTTCTTTAGATGGAATGTAGAAGTATAAACACCATATAAAGATGATATTAAACCTCATTTATCAATTAAATTAAAAGAATAAGGTCAATAAACCGTATTGCACGATCCCTCATTTTTTAAAGGATCTTTGTATCCTGTGGTCTGTTTTAGAATGAATTTAATTGAGTTTCAAAATTGAGTGCGTTCTTACCCGCTCTTCTTTGTTGTTTCGAAACAGGGTCTGAATCTTCTGAATCGCTTACGGACTTCCACACTTCTCTTAAATGATCGTCTGCTAGGGAGACGGAATGCTGCAAGTATTTCCAATAGCGGATCATGAAGATAGTGGCCTTTTGATTTGGGGTATGAACCACAGACTCATGTTTTCTGCTTTTGAACTGGATGCTGTCAAGTGTATGGTAGGACAAACCCAATGCTAGACCAAGATGGTAGAACTGATCGGTGTTTATCTCTTTTGTGATGGATTCTTCACTCGGAATTTCCTCGGCTTGGCTATAAATGAAAATACAGGAAGAAGAGAGAGTGAGGAAAAGAATGCCGTTATTTCACTGATTAGTAAAGCTAGATAATATTGTTACCTTGTATCCCATCCGGATTTCAGTTAGGAGACACTACCTCCATTATCTAACTCCGAGTCTGTTCTGTTCCTGGTCGTGATCCCCGAAGCTTGATATTGTTAACCAATAAGAGTGTTTGCAATCGAGAGTTTGTTACCTATTTCATACATTTTGGAGTATAATCCCATCACTTTAAAAATTACATGAACATAGTCGAGAAAGAAATATTCATATTGTCACTTTTAATTGAGTTTCATGGGCTGATCTTGAACTTTTTGTACAGACTTGCAGATTACCACTTCAGGAGGAAGTAGATTCGAGGCCCGAATGGTTCTGGGGTGGGGGNGGGGGTGGAGGTGATCAGTTTTTGATATAATGTTGGAGGAGATAATGTGGCATCCCTTTAAGATATTATGAGGTTGTGCAATGTAGTCCAGTTTTGAGATTGGCAATTTGGTCATGAATGGCTTTGAAGAAGGGTTAGTGCCTAGGTACAAGTAGTCGTTTTAGAAGTTGTTGCCAATACATTTCATTATTATGATACGGTCTAATACATGTACGTCCATTCCCATTTAAAGGTCAGTGACAAGTTTGGCTCCTCCTTTCTAAAGAACCTCTAGTTTGTTTAATAACGTGCTTGCTTAAAAAAGGATCACCTATGCTACATGCGTATTTATCATGTTCAAGATGAGGACTTACTCAAAATGAAAAAAGAGTAAATGCAGCTTTTTAAATATTCTTGGTTGAGAGGCCAGAAAGTTTTCATCCCAATCATTGCGTTGGGGAATTCTTCATCTGCTTGGTTCTCCAACAATAAGTTTTGGTCAACTCCGAAGTAAGGAAGTTCGTTTACCTCCTTGAGATTCGTACCGTTCATTGTCTATATTCGGTTGATATTTCCATTGCTTTTATTATAAAGAGGAAAAGTAGCGGTGTGCCTTTGGGACGCCTAAAATAACTTTAGCCGGGTCTGCAGCATTTCACATCAACTAAGTTTCGTGATGTTAATGTCAGCGTGTTCTCTATCCACTGCAAAATTTGTATCCCTTGATGATTAAACTATTAGTATCGCTTTTATTTTTAGCTAGACTTTCATATCTTTTTGATTTTCCCTACTTGTTCTTTCAATAATAAAGTAATTGATTATTAATTAATCTCGTGTAATGACGTTCAAATTGTTAATCTGAAACGACGTACATCATATTTTGTCCATCTTGTTAATATTATATTTAAATAGATAATAATCACACAAAATGTTTAAGGGCATATCACGCAAATGTTGTTTTTTTCTTAGATTAATTTTACCTGAGGTCAAAATTTGATCCAGAGACCATCGCATCTAGGGTTGAGTGACTGTCGTCGGAAAATCCTTGGAGATAAATTATAAAAATTTTGAATGACCCCATTTATCCCATTGTTACAAAAAGAGCTCCGATTTCACGTATTGCATAATTATGGGGATGATAATTGCGTAAAAAGAAAAGCAATCAATAAAATAACATACACGAATCTTTTTAGTTCTATGTTCCAGACGGTACCGTGCAATAATATATTTTTTCCTACTATAAAATCACCCAAGGATAGGTTTTCGTCAACTGCACAACTTGAGATATCTTAGAATATAAACATAGTGGCAACATAATTATGCAATGATCCTCGATTCCATGAAAAAAAATGATAGAATTGAAACATGTTTAAACGATAAACGCCTTTGTTTATATCCTTTGAGAGGGAAGATAAGTTGAAGAAGGAAAAGAGGAGAAAAAAATTTACAAACCAGTTCGTATAACCACGAACGCCATGCTGGTTTTTGCTTGGTTGGTACTTGATGCTAAAACCGAGATGTTAATTATCTGCGTTCTGGCGTTGGTTTCCGCCGTGATGGGCAGTGAAACCAATGTCTTATGCCGATTGAATAAATCTTTCGTAGAGATGATCTGATAAAATATAAAATTTACAATATTTAGTGTTTATTTCTCATTTCAGCATTGAACCAGTGTTAAGGACGATCAGGACGGATTTTTGGCACTTGTACCTGTGCCAATTGCTCCGCGATAATTTTGAACACCAATCAAATTCAACCATGTGCCCAACACTGAATCCAGATCTAATTCTAACAATTACCCTAGACCTAACCTAAAACAAAAATGCACCGCGGATATTAACCCTACTTTTAATGAAAAAGTACCACTAGCAGTGCTAAATGAAAACACTTTTATTTGTGACACACACGCATATGTATATTGGTATATATAATACACACAATCATAAAACCCAGATTAGAGACAAACCCTATCTAAATTTTTCTATCATTAGCAGACCGCTATTTAAACAGTTTGACCAAAGAAATCGCTTTGCAACTCATGCCTTGTATCAAGCATATCTTCAATATTGAAAAAATAGAATGCACAGACATTCAAACATAATAAGAAAAATAATAATTGTTTACCTTCCCTTCCCCATTGCATTCCAGCTCTAGATCACTTGACTCAGGTTCAAGACCAAAACATTTACCAGGATGTACCTGATGGTATAGCAGATTTTCCTCTTCTTCCTGAATTTTCTGTTATATATTATGAACATACACGAAACAGTAAGAGATCTCATAAATGTGGTGATTAGAAATACTAATAATGATGATCACTTCACTTTCTGCAATCTGCCTTTTTAAGTTGATTGATAGTGCATTTAATACAGACCTATTCAACATTTCTTCAGTATTTTACTTTAAAGATTCATGTATAATTTGATAACACAATTTTCCTTGAATTAAATATCTATATCCAGTAAGTATTTTCTCGTACTCCACTAGAAGAGTGCGTGAATCGGAAACAAAATGTTCACATGTTAAAATAATGACTTTCTTAATAGCTTTGTATTTTTTTCTATAACGATGTAGCATACATGTTATCTGCAGACTTTTCGAAAGGATACAGAATTTATGTCTTGTTAACACCATGAACAAGGTGATGTCATTTTCATAGGTAAGAAATGCTACTCATGAAATCGAAGGTTAAATAGAAAGACAGCATTTTTTAACAATACTTTTTAACACTAATAATACTAAAAGGGATAAAACTTTGTGAGAGAGAAAATTGCAACATTAAAGTCAAACGTTGGACTTTTTCAAATACTGATTTTAAAAGAAAAGCTATTACATGATATATTTAGCTATTTGCAGCTACGCCATGAGTATACAAATGTATATTTTCTTATTCAGCCATTCTTTCATCAAAATATATATCACAATAATATGCCTGCAAAAGCAGCATCCAAGAAATGTGACTAGAGCCGTCTAAAAAAGTTAAATATTTTAATGTTATCGTTTACAAAATGTTTAACCATACCAAAAGACTTTAATTCAGTTATATACTTGGCACTCTGTAAAGGATTAAAACAAACTTTTCCATAATAACTGTGAAAACAATGTGGCGCAATAAGCGGTTTCATTAGAATATTTACAGTTTATCAATATAATGTACTCATTTATGTTCGTGTTCCACTGTTACGATTATATAAATGGTAAATAAAGCAGTTGAAATATAGATACTTGAATTTAATATATATATATATATATAGGCGTGAAGAAAATGGTCTAGGAACGTGAGACGTAGCTGTACTTTACAAGTTTATTGCGAATCTTTCGGAATAAACACACCGACAGCCCAACACACAAGCAAGAACCTGAAGAAGGCCTCACAAGCCGAAAGCTCGCAATAAACTTGTAAAGTACAGCTACGTCTCACGTTCCTAGACCATTTTCTTCACGCNTCTTTAAGGATACATTGTGTATTACCATCTTCAAGGGACCGTTCACGGTAAACTGTTAACAGTTGCATATTGACAAAAAAAAAATCAAATCAAAATATGTTTTTAAATATGTTTCCTTTCTTTTGTATGACCCTAATTGATATGATTACGTCCACAATTCTTCATTTTGTTGCTAAGTGCATCGTTTACAACGTTCGCGTTAGGTTAGCTAATGATAACTTGAAGAAATGGACATTATTTGGATTTTAAAATGTAAAAATAGGTGATTGAGGAATGTATGAAGAATGAACTTTTTTGTAAACAGTCCATTTTTACATAAGGTAAAACCATTAACACCTTTACTGCTCCAAATAAGAGAGTCATCAATCCTGAAAAAATATTATGTTGTGTTTACTACACACTTGAATCCTCCTATTGACAACTAACCTGAGGTTGATTTACTTTGTTTCCAGATAATGTCAGCATGAACATCGTTTGACTTCAGCAATGTTGCGGCATGAGGGAGAGTTAACGTTATAGGCTGGTTCGTAGAATAGCGCCACTGTGCAGGGAATGTGATTCCAACGCCATAGCCTGTAAGAAACTCCCTCTCTTGGATAGGTGGTGGATCGTCAGTAACTAGAGCTATAGATACATCGTGGCAAGAGCCAGACTCAACTGCCCATGGTGGAATCGACATTGTGACATCACAGCTGTCTAGATGTAGAATTCCTCCTTCGCAGCCAATATTGCGATGACTTTCAGTAGATCTTGCAATCGGTAGATCTACATTTATTTCATACGAGAAAAAAAGGGACAAGGTAACCAGATGGGGGGAAACGGTTGATTTTATGAAATCTTAGTGAGAAGTAAAGCCACTAAAAATAAAATAAAATACGTACCACGGAATTCATGAACATCATCTTCGGATAAGCTGCAAAAAGAACAAACAAAAAAAGGTTGTACAAGTCTATGTATTATTGGGATGTATTACTTTTTATACAACATGTTTTACGTCATAGAATATCTTGTTTTATATAACAGTGATCTATCAACATTGTGTTGATTATAAGGTCTTGAAGACCATCATAATTATGATGCACAATAAGAATCGTTGTATTTAAGGATTGACATTTGCAGCAAAATATAATAGGCGATCGACAAATCACATGAAAACTCCATCCATCTATCAGCAGGGTCATGCAATATTTGTTGGAACTTTGTATAACAAAATATTTTAAAAATTGTCACATTTCTTAGATTTTATTTCCTTGAGCTGTTTTTTTTTTTTTTTT
>BEXV01001528.1:0-13616 GCA_003118195.1 Hemicentrotus pulcherrimus
TTGATACCAAAGGAGCTCATTTGACCCCAAATGACCCTATTTTTGACCCCTTATATCTTTTAAATACGGTCTTCTTAAGTAGAAATTGTCTCATTCAAATTTCTAAATCAAAATACATATAAATAGACACCAAAAACATGAAAATTGATCGATCCTAACACTTTAAGTGTATTTTGCCCTCAAATGAAAGTTCGTTGACCTTTTGACTTTTCCAGTCATAACTTCTTAATGGGAGGTCAGGGGTGAATGATCATGTACACTTTTTTGTTCAGTATAACGAGACAATTTGACATGTCTTTCAACATAATCAGGGCATTTTTAAAAAATTTGACCCCCTATTGACCCCATTTTGACCTTATTTTTTACCCCTACAAGAGTTGCCGGGGGTTAGGAGGGGACTACCCAAGCTAATTTTAATCATTGACCCCAAACAACTCAAAAACACTTTAAAAATTTTGTCCCCGAAAAATATCAGCAGGGTCTACACACTTTTACTCTACTATGTATATTAATATTTCTAAATAATGAAACAAGAAGCAGTTTAGTAACATTCTAGATGTTGTTGCTTTATGTTTCTACTTACATGTAGAAACATAATTTAATGGAGAATCACCATAAATACTAACAACCTTACAATATTCATACAAAAATGCCATCTTATGATATGCTACTGGAATATATACTCGTTTATCAATGTATTGCACAATGCACACTTCACACCCTACATCATTTCAATACACCATATTTGGGGGATGATGGAGAAATAAGAATCAACCTGATGTATTCACTCAATACCATGATACAAAGAAGCATGGCAATTCTGTAGACAGATTTGTTAACCCCTTGGTATACTCTTCATTCCTTAATCAAGGCAATTTTAATTTGTGAGGAAGAGAATAATATTGAAATTCATCATTTTGTTTTTTCTTTTTCAGGAACATTCTTATTTCTACATGATCTCTTGATGTTTTGGTGTTATACTGCAGGACCATAAGGAACCTTATTCATATAGCGAACAGCCTCACACCAACTCAAACATCATTACATGTATTTACATACATTGGAAAGAGCATGTTCTTCTTCTCAATATTATCAACTTATACAAAAACCAAAACTATAAATTCAATGTAACTGAAACTGGAAGAATTAATGAAGCTCGGAAGGACTTTATATCAACAGGAAATCTTTGAAAAGAGAATCAAACTCTTATTTTTGAAAGAAATAATACATTTATACCGGGCAATGGTTTGCTTACAAATTACAAAGACATTTGTCCGTATTCTGAAGTTGTGTCTGACTTAGTAATGTCTAAAGTTAAACAACTGTTTAGACAAACACACTACTTATCAGTGCTCGGAAAAACCAGAAAAGAAACTTCTCCAAAAGAATGGTTAGCTTATTATAAAATATGGAATTTCCAAGATGTCACCAGTAGATAAGAATAGTTAATATTATCGCTTCACGAGAAAAAATCCTGCAAAACGTATTTGAAATGTTAGAGTATGCACGTACCATCGTTCTCCCCTGCAAGTTTGGGGTCAGCAAGTATAGTGTACCTCTACGACATTGAAAAGCAGCAGAATCGCGCCCTTAAACAGGACTTAAACAACCCCTCGCAGTTGTCTAAAGTTTAGCAGGACTTAAACAGGACTTTGTGTTTAACTTTATTTTAACACGACTTCAGAATTTAAAAAGAAGTTAGACGGGACCTCGACAGGACTTACAAATGTTTAGTTAAACAGCAGTTAGACACGACTTCAGAATACGGGCCATTATCTTTTAGAAAGCCCATACAGAAGCATGAGAATATTACACACAAGACATTTCAACCTCGGCCTGTAGCCTCAGCAAAATCCAACATCATTCAGAACATTCTGAATAGGTCCTTTTTTTGTGTGTGTGTGTGTGTTGTATTGACATCTGGAGAATTGGAATAATATAATCGCCAATACATCAAGTTTATGTATAGGGTCATAAATTTGGTTCAAATGAAAATATTGGTTCAAATGAACATATTGGAAGCAAATGCAATTTTACAATATTCAATAATTGTTGTCGTGGTTGAAATCAAGTCTAAAGTGATGAAATATTAAACTCTTTATCTTGTATAGCGCCCTCTCAAGACTGGTATTACTTAAACTTTAAAACAATGTCTCTTGACTACGATCGATCGATGTGCAGAAAGGGAAGCACAAGGGTTTTGGGGGCTAAATTTTCTGGTGCTTATATTACATCCACAGGGGCATTCAAAATTCCAAATATATCAAAATTGTAAAGAATTACTATATAGATCCATCGAATGTTCAAAATTTCCTGAACCTATCCATTACCTTTGAAAGACCTTTGAAAGGAGAAAACCTGCCTACCGGTATACTAAAGATTACATCAACATTGGCATTCTGTCTTTGTGAAATGCCTTGATACAAATTATTTCATTCACCTGTTATATTGCAAGTTTGTTTAGGTAGGGCAATCCATTTTGTTTGTCTTACCTAGCAATAATGTATGAGTTTGCCTTCTGGTGAATGAAATAATTTGCATCAGGAATTGATGATACTTCACAAAGACATTAAGTTACATTACAAAAATAGCCTATTCTTTCACATAACATCTGATGATGGAATAACAAGAACAGTTAACTTCCCTGGCAGATATTACCAACTGTATTCATTTTGGCTGGAACGCTGATATTCAAGAATTGCAGTCGTGAATTGCAGCTGTAATATTGTGACACTCTGTGCGGCAGTCTGATCTTCAACTTCTTTCCATTTACAATCAAAAATAATTGTGGAGTTCATTCATGTAGAGCATTCATCTCGTGTCAAAAGGAATGTTTAATCAATGTTAATGCAATGTCTTAGGTTATATGCTACCACCACACACATAAATTTAAGACATTACCAAGTATAACTACATGTCCAAAACAAAAACAAATTGTTAAACTTGAAAATAGTGATTTTCCATTCCATTTATGCTACACAGGGACAGAAGTTAATTGAAAGTGGAAACACTGATAACCTACAAGTATTGATAAACATAAAAGCAACATGTTCAAGGTACAGAGATTGGTTTTTGAGATATTATTTTGCAATAACTGATCATTATTGTGAAAATCACATCAATGTTGCTCATTTTTAATCAATCTACTGTCATTACTGGGCCCTGTTCAATAACACGCATTACTGACGCATTACAAGAGCGCAGGGCTGCCAACCTTGCGAGACCAAAACACCATGTGTGACTCACTTCCAATTCAGAAATTGCCATTCCTCATGCCGTTTTTTCCATTTTAGGACCAACAGTTTATTGAATTTGTGATCAAATCAACATTTAAGGGCAGTTGTTTGACGTGCGGTATGTTTTATTAAAATAACAAAATATTTTTAAAAAGTCCTACCGTGAATTCTGAGGAAAAAACATAATAATTCAGGGAAAAACGTAATGGTTGGCAGCTCTGAATTAACGGTTAAAAGCTACTGAAATAGATAACAAGTTTTATGAAACAGGGCCCTAATCATGTGCACCAGCTTTAGAATTATTTTATCATTTCGTATGCACACCCAGTCCGACTCGTTGTATGCTACCATGATTGTCAAGCTGTATATCGGATTAAGTATCAGATATCTCTGTTTTACAAATAAAGTGGGTACTCAATACTACTCATTTAATATTAAATTCTTGTAAAACTGCTTTTTAATTTCAACATTTCCTAGATTTATTTCATACATATATATGAATTCACAAACAAATATTCAAATCAAGAATTAAGAAGAGTAATGCATGCAATACCTTTGTTTGCTTCAAAAATAATACAAAACTGTTCTTTGGATCAAATATATATTCCTTGAAGAGCCTCTTGAAAATAAAATCCTATTTAAAGACTTTAAATACACAACTAAAATGAATTTACAAAAAGTATTTCATATTCAAGGTTTAACAGACATGAAGGACTGTAGACAATGCTGAAGTGAACATGCATACATCTACGAGTACCAGTATTGTTGGACGGTATTAAAATCACTTTAACCAAAACAAACTTTTTAAAAACTAAAAGAAATCTTAGCAACAATTATAGAATTAGACTTTGTTAACCACAGTTGCTGCATTTCGTTTGGTTGTATCATGCAAAGCAGCAGCACAGGAAGGATCCAAGTATTATTCATGCCCAAATTTGTGTTTTACATTACCATTACTCTTAAAAATGCTGTGCAGGCTGCTAATGCAGAATTTATTTAAATGTACATTATACATTTAGGGCCCATTTTATCTACTGATCCATTTCTATTAATGCTTGGTATGTGTCACATGTAAATATCACAACTGACGTTTCAAACAAATCAATTCACTGATTTACACACAAAAAATACTGGCAATTCAAATATGTGCAATGAGACTGCACAATATAGATTTACCATATTAATACATCTGTATTTTTTTTTATGTGTTGCTTCATTGTTAATACCCGATTCCTGTTTTCAATGAGATGTAAAAGTGTCAAAATTCATATCAATAATTGCTTTTGTTGCGTAGAAATTATATATAAAACCAAGGCACAAAAATGATATGTTTGAAAGGAATTTATATTTCATTCATTAAAATTATAAAAGAACAGAAAGTAATGATTATGAGCACTGGCTCTGAATTGTAACTTTAAAAAAATCTTGTCATGTAGTGATCAGCTAGCATAAAATATTCCTTCTTCTTAAACAAAAAGGGAGCAGTGAGTGTTAAAAAACATAATCTGGACAACGAGTGGCAGAGAGTTGATAAATACAGAAAGAAATCGGTATATTGCATCATCAAATGAAATATAATATAATTTTCTATCAAATTACTGGTTTCACCCTTCTCCTCTTAATTATGTGATACATTTAGATTCAGCTTATACTTCTGTTATTTAATTCTACCCTATCCTATATTTGATTATGAAATATATTGAATACAAAAAAATAAATCATTACGGTATACACAATACATGTACATGTACATGTATGTACTTCATAATTTAATAATCAAATTGGCAATTTCTAATGCAGAATGTACAGGTATAGGTATTACCGATTGTGAATTTTGCGAAGGCGTAACTACAATCTGAGTTGCCATTTATCGTAGTATTATTTCCAGAATCGTGAAAATATTGATGAGTTTCTACATCTACATGTACACCACCAGCATAAATCCAGATGCATCAATGAAAGCACAGCTAATTATTCTCTGCTAGAAATAAAGCAGACTTTACCATGAATGTTTTCAAATGCCCTAGATGCCTATCATGTTAGGGCAGTAGAGATTACTCTTCATCTGACCTTTTTAACACTATTTTTAAATATATCATAAAAGTTGTCAAGCATACAAACTTTCAGAAGGAAATTATCCATCGCCTCATCATGTACTTCTAGAGGAGCATATATCTTAGATTATTACTTCATAAACACTTAATTTGGAAACAGGTTCTAGAACATGACACATATTTTTAGAGCCTTTATCTTTTCATTATTCTAAAAATAAAATTCATATCGAACTTCATTTCAAAGTCCCTAAAATAGTACACATATACTGTGTCACACAATTACACAAAGGGTGGAGCACCCCAACTCTTTGAATGGTACATGTACATGAACTCCTGCCAAAGCATCACAGGGGTCATCAGTAACACCGTTGTCCATTCCCAGCTGTTAAATTTAGTTGAGCCTGGTCCATCTGATCGAGATTCCAGATGCTAACGTGGGTTTGACAATAAGACCTTGCAGTGTACGCAGATGGAATGCCTTTCTGGTTCATATCAACCCGAGCGATACATAAAAGCACTGTGTTTGTCCTCTACCATCTGTCCTGCAGAATCTATCCAGAGAAGACATGGTCACTGGCGTCCTCTTCGCTGTAACCGCTATATGACTGGATTGCATGTGCGGCCATGGTACCAACATTCATCATGGGCGAATTGATGGTCCCAGGAGACTTAGGTGAGTCATCTTTAGAGGGACTAGTCGACGGTGTCTTTGGATCCTCCGAAGTCGCACTTGTCGAAGACTGTGCAGACAATGCTGGTGATGCCTCTGGGCTCTTTGCCTGTTCTGCTTGTTGCTCCGCCACGCTTGACGTCTTGCTCTCTGCCTCTTGTGAAGCTGCTGAAGCACTTGATGCAGGAGTCGGTGGTAAGGATGCCTCTGCCTGTTTTTGTGGGGTTACCAAAATGTCCTTCGCCTGCTCTTCAGGAGTTGCTGGTGCAAAACTCGATATCTGAGGCTGCTTTCCTGGAGATGAACTTGGAGCTTGTTGGACACTATCCTGCTGTTTCTCAGGGGTTGGTGCACTTGTCGCTACTGTCGATGTGGTGGAGGTATTGGTGCTGGCATCCTGCCTGGGCCCTGATTGAGATGAACTTGAAGGTGTCCTCTGTGGTGTTTTGTTGACAGCACCTTGCCGTAGAGGACGCTTCTCTTCCTGTCCGTTTGGTAACGTCTCCTCCGAAGCTGATCTGTATCTACTGAGGAAATGGGAGACAATGGTAATCCTTGTAACAACTCAAGACTGCCGATAGAGCACCATTCCCTACAACATATTTGCATTATAATACCTGCCATAATATATTTAATAATTACATACAGTGTATCTTTACACTACATGGACCCGTATCTGCTGAAACTTCTCAACAATAGGACATATGTCTTAAAAACAAAAACATATAATTTTGCCCTTTTGAGGCATTAACTGTCGGAATTCCTGAAGGTATACATTATTTGTAAAGTCAGTGCTTTGGCCAGTAATATACAGCCCCTCTTCCCTCTCATGTGTAATGCTAAGGATTCTTCATCATATATCTTAAGAACTTAAATGTATTTTTCCCTTTTCAATGTGTGTGTGTTTCATCTCTTTTGGGGGCAAGAAGATTTTTAAAAGGCTTAAAACTCTTTTCAAGTAGTTCATTCCGCAAACTTGCCATGTTTCTACCTTCTTCCCTTTAGCTCTCAAACATACTAATATATCTTTCAAAAATAATGCTATGAGTGGTTACTGTTTCTTATAAAATGCTCTACCAATTAACTGACCAAAGTGCTCGACAGTATTATCATTACCACTGTAACTGGATTCAATTACGATTCTGCATTTTGCAGAGCAGACTCTCCAGCCTGTCGCCTTCTTTTCCGAGTATGCACATTACTAATCAAATCACATTAACTTTCCCATCACTGGGTAGGAGAGAAGCAATAGGCCTGTCTTTATCAGCTAGAGATAACCAGCTTTTTCAACTATTCCTCTTCATCAGCCCGCAGTTCAAAATTAGCGGGATATTTGGTCGAGATAATCATCCCAAGATATCTGGGCTAGTTTGCTTAATATCCCGCTATTTTCTAGTGCGTCTTCACCAGCCCGAAAACTTGCACTATGCGCGATTGCTGAGCAAAATATCTCAAGCTAATTTCTAGAGCTCGAGTTTCAAGTTTTGAGGTCCGAGTCTTGAGCTGATGAAAACGTGATTTGTAACTCTGGGCTTATTTCTCAAATAAAAAAAAGCGGACTATTTGTCAATCTCGAGCTGATGGATACATACCTCATGAATATAAAATGCCTTGTTCAAGGACATGTACATTGTAAGACTGTATTTAAATGTGTATACCAAGATCATACCTGTATCCATTTTCCATGAAAGCTTCCTCCTCGTCTTCATACTCCTCATCATCTTCCTCCTCATCCTCTTCATCATCGTCACTATCTGAGTCTGGAGCGACAAACTGGACCTTGAGCTTGATCTCACCATCCTATGATAAATGAAGAGAGAAGGATGAGATGACAAAATCATTGAAATATCAAAGGTACAGTAACAACACAGGATGAATGGCAAAAGAGAAAGAAAAAATTGCCAAGTTCGGATCAACAAGCAAGTATTACATGTACACGTACAGTGTAAATATCGTCGACCTTATGCCAAAAGGGCCTTAACCCAATTTTTGGGGTTATTGAGTTTTGGGGTTATTGAGTTATTAACATCACCTTGTAGATTTCATCATTCTCTTCAAAATGATGTGCTTCACTTGTTGAAATTCGATTTATTTATGAAGATAATTATGAATTTCAAAAGGGCATTAACGCGTATCTCATCGTTTTCCTTACGCCAAAAGGGCCTTAACCTACACGTATGATCTATTTGCGTTAGGAGGGCCTTTCTGGCAAACCAAAGGTGTTGCGAAACAAGAAAATTTCCTTATGCCAGAAGGGCGCTAACTATGCGCGCGTACTTTGCGCGCCCTTTTGGCATAGCGACGCGTAGGTTACGCCCCTTTATGGCACAATGCCGAGTAGGTTACGGCCCTTCTGGCATAAATACGCTGCATTCAAGCCTTATGCCAAAAGGGCCCTAACATGTTTTTTGCACATAGCATGTACAATTCTGAATATTTTATGACACATTTAACACATTTCATGTAAAACTTAATAACTTAACATATTTATCAAAATTGGCTTCAAAAACAAAAAAACGACCACAAACTTTTGATTATTAGAGAGGCCAAAACCTTTAAACGCGATTATCTCGGAATGGCCAAAAGCAGTTGAGGCCCTTAACATAAGGCCGACGATATATGCACAATAAAAGGACTACTATACTATATATTTATATTTATAAAAAGTATAGTCTTATCAAAGGGCAATCCAAAACTTGAAATAATGGAATTTGTATAATGGCAGAAAACTAAAGAAAACTTTATGGCAAAAGTTTGAAGTAAATTGGAACAATAATGAATTAATAATATTCTGTTCTTGTCTAGCACATATTACAGTATTAAATAACATCTCTATGCGCTTACAAAGAGCTTTGGAAATTATTACCTCAAAGAATTATGAATGTTTGAAACGGGAGATTACCAATCTCTGTGAATCTCTAATTGGCAGTTTGGTCAGTGGATTATGGCATAGTCATGGATAACTCTACCGTTCGTCATACATGTCCACAAATATCATTAATTTCAAATTTGAGTTCTCATACATAATAGTGATTCCTTCAAGACATTCATAACTTTTTTATTTCTTGTCCGATTTTGTTCAAACTTTCACAAGTGTATTCCTCTGATGTTTCTGCTTTCTATTAGATTAGTTTAATATCAAGGTTCGGATTACCATTAATGCCTGTCAGCATGCTCCAGCTAAATGATTCCATCACACCAATGCGACCTTGGATCAATGGGACTTCTTTTTAGAGGTTTACCAATCACCTAAAAGAAATTTGCGCAGAGCTAGGAAGTATATTATCAACCTCACCAGGCATTATGTAGGTAAATAAATGACATAAAACCCTGCGTGTAAGACTTGTACCCAAGCTGGACTTGGGTTTAATGCGCGCCCTATTCTATCCGAATGTGCACACATGCGTTAACTAGTCTACTCAACAAGATATTTTCACAACCTATTTGAAGAATTAATATTTGAAGCACATAGATGTTAAATACAGTATAGCCTCATGGAACGCCTTCATAAGAAGACCAAAATATGTTTTGGTGATTTTCAGTTTACTTTACTCTGATGGGACTCTGAGGGAAAGCCAGGTTTAAAGTGTAATATTAAAGTGTAACTCGGTAACATTGCCTCAGATTCTGAAACAAAATCCTGAATCATAATTATGAATCTCTGGTCAGGAATCAAATGAAGTTTACAAGCAGATCGCCTGTGTGATTATCAAGGTATTTATGATTGGAAATCAAAATTTTGTTTTTTCGAAAGATTTTTATATCAAATATATAGTCTACTGGGGAAAATGAATTTGGTAAAAACATGCCACTCAAAGATTTTTACTTTTTTTAGGCACTTTTTGAGGATCATTTTGAAGCGCAATATTTTTAGAGCTTCAATATTACACTATATCAAAGACACTGATAACACGTAGGGGCGTACATCTCCGATTTAACATTGTTAAACGATGCCTTTAAAGCCCACCTGCTGTGAGAGTATCTCCACCGCATCAGCATGCTTCATGTCAAGGAGATTGATGCCATTGACCGAGAGGATGGCATCACCCACGTAGAGCTCTTGGCAACGGTCGGCAGGGAGATTGGGATGTATCTCAGAGATCAGGATGGGAACACCGTGTTCCTTACCGCCCTGCGAAGAGGAGAAAGAAGATGAACAGAGATGGAAGTCAGAAATTGTTCCGTTTCATGGCACACACTGGAACACACCACTTGGCCCATTGCCTATTGTGTTACAGCCAATGGGAACAAAGGAATTAAAACTCCACTGTATACCCCGTTTTACAACATATTCATGGATTTTTTATTTATTCCTGGCGACCTAGTCACAAGTTATTCCATTATTGGACCTTTAATTAATGAATGAACATACTTGGTATCAAACATTAGACAAGATTTCAGGTTAGACATCCACCATAAATATAAGGCCATTGACCTAATAAACGTTTTTAAAAATGGGCAGCATCAACAAAAGTAGGTGTCTAGGTTTGACCATGATACACCTTTGTACAAATCTGAACAAACATTGTTGAGAAATATACAGTGTAGCCGGTAGAGCACACACAAGAAGTGTGCACAGTGGACGTGGCATATTATCGATGTATCAAAGAAAGTAATCCTCTCCTTGGGGGAAACAATAATAATAAAAATAATAATAATAATAATAATATATCAGGTTTGTATATTTGGGTTTTCTGTTCTACGCAGAAAATCTAAATTTAGTACTCTTGCAGGCAATATTGACCTCAAACACATTTGTTTTAAAAATCCTTGCAGAAATGTGTCTTAAATGACGTCCACTTTCACATTATTGTTGTGTAGTATTGTCCCAAAACCCAGTTAATCGTAAAGTACAAGTACCCTCATATTTGAGATGCACTTAAAAGCAAAGTTTATACCTTTATAATCCTTCCCAATAGAAAGACCAAGTGCATTCATAATCTCCTTCCCAGGAAATACCACCACTGTTAAGTTTAAGCCCATACATAAAGCTACGAAGTAGTCCATTGTCTTGGCGGCTCGCATTCATGTCTCCGATGCCATACCCTGCAGTTTTTTGCAATGTATACATTGAAATGGATTCAAATAGCAACTTGGCGTGCTGGATGCGATCGCGCCAGGTCATTAAACGGCCCCTTCTTTTACTTTTGCAATGTTTAGGCATGAACTTAGATCAAGATCTATCAGCAGATGTTGTTTCTGGAAGATTATTTCGTCTTCATGTCAACAATGCAAGATAAAATTGTTGGTAAAATGTGTAGAAAATGTCCTGTACCATTCGTAGTCCCATATGTTCAAATTCGTGCTGGTTTTGACTTACTTTTTGTATTGTTTTGGGGTGCAAAGTGTATAAACCGCACCCCCAACTGTGACATTTTTTCGGCGGCAAAAAGGTGCGGTTTATACACCGTTAATTACGGTATGTGGAAGTTTGTATGATGTGACCGATTTGATTCTCCAAAGTTTGGAGATAATAAATACTCTTGCTACATGACTCAGGAATTACAAGTCTCTCCTTGCTTCTTCATATTTATGTACCTCTCCTACTGCCAATAACTTAAAACCCTGATCCTAACATTATGAAACAGCTTATGTGCAATTTAACCATCAAATTTTAGGGGCTCCCAACACTCTATAGGGGCTTTTAATCTGCTGTTACAAAAATATGCATTAGCCTTACTGTAATAGACATTCCTAGGCCTTCCTCTGGTTCTTTCACCAATGTTACCGTCCTTATATCACCAACTCCTCGGTTGTTGATAGCAGTTTCCTGTATGAAAAGCAAATAATTGAAATGCATGTCAAATTGTATCTCTTTTTATATACTGTATAATTGTTAAACACTACATGTAGCCGAGTATTGACAAACGATAAATGACGACGTATGGCAAACTTGCTTTTTAAAGCATAATTACTGGTAATCTTAATGGGAAGATACACATGTATATGTTACAGTGAAACTTTCTCAATTGCTATTTAATGGCAGTTTCACCTTTATGGCAAAACCTTAGGTCTTAAAAATGATGGACCATGATGGGCCCTCCAACTACATGTATGTATCGGGATATCCATTCCATGGATCTTCTATCTTAACTAAATGCCTATGGCAACCTAGCGGTTCCTGTATAAATTCTATGGGAGAACAAAGAATTCAGTGGTCAACAGATTTGTAACCTTCTAGCTACTGGGAAGTCCGAACTACATTAGATGTATTGCAAGAAAGCAAGAAGCTCTGATGCTGAACAGGTTTTAGAACTACCATCCATTGCAAATCATCATTCACTTTCTATTTGACCTTGACCTCCATACATGTACTCACATGACCCTCTGGCTGCGGGACATGCCTTCTGGTTGCACGGCGCCCCCTACAGGCCCGGATGACTGTCTTGTGTCTGTGAAGGTGGATTTCTGCTTCTAGTTGGTTCCACAGCTTATCGTGCTCTGGTCCTCGAAGGTCGCGACCAAGAAGTTGAATCTGTTGGATCCTATCATATAAAAAGAAGAAAGAGATAAAAAGTAACAGGTAAAATCGTCATCCTGATCAAATCATACTTAATTCAAAATGATATATATTTTACACAGTATGAGTGCAATACATAGACATAAGGTCAATTCATTTTATTTTCCAATTTTATTAGAAATGTCAGATTATATAGATTATATCTTCTTTATTCATGATGAAGTTAACGAAGAAAAATAAGATTTAAAATAAATTGGGTCTACAGTAGTTGAATCATGGGATAAACCTGTCATAAACACATTTCCAATATTTGCTCCTAGATGCTCTTAATCACCACATTCTAATGCACATTAAACCGCCAACCATCACAGTCATGGTAACCAGGAAGGGGGATGGTTACCGGACGACATTTAATTAAACTCTCCCAACTCGATGCATGACAAAGCTGTATTGAAAGTGAAACATTCCAATTTCATCCGATACTGTTTTACTGAGCAGTCTGCATATTTAATGGATACGAAGTTGACAATGATTTATAGTGACCTTGAGCATTTACATGTATGCAGTTTGTACCCCAAGTGAAAAAGCTTGAACTTCATATCTTTCTAATTTGCAGGAAAAAGGACCAAAAATAATTTGTAATGTTCCATATAAACACCCTATTGTCCTCATGCAATTCCTGATTATATGTACATGTATGTAAATGTATATACACCACATGAAAAGGAGTCGTTTTTTAAAATGAATGGCGATGCCTTTTGAAATGTAATTGCATTACAAAAATGCGCTTTTGTATGAGAGTTGGACGAAGTGAAAAGAATAATTTGCTGGCTTGACTGATAGGATATCAATTTTTAATGATTGTAAACAAAAGCAGTGTATTTGTATAGGTACAGGTATTTGTAAGGTTACCAGATGATGCAGTCTTGTATTCATAAAGAAATTATTTCATTTTATAACTGATAGAACTACCGGTAGGCATGAAAGGACTTGGAATAAATAAATGATGTAAGGTGCTACCATATTAGAGGAACCTGAGCAAGCTTTGTACATATTTGATAGAGATAAAGCGATGGAATATTTATAATGAATGTTTTTGAAAGAACTGGGTTCTCTATGAAAATGAGCTGTCCAAACATCAAAGTTAACCCTAAAAATACAGTAAGCCTTCATTTCCGCCCGACCCCCCCCCCCCC
>BEXV01001528.1:73870-87329 GCA_003118195.1 Hemicentrotus pulcherrimus
CCCCCCCCCCCCCCCCCCGACGCTTATTCAGCGGCTGGCTGAGTCGTTGCGAATTTTTGGGTCTGATTGTAATCCTGCGTACGCCGCTGGCCCTGATAGTCTAATGATTTATTCTATCTTGGTTTCTGCATGTGTGGTCGTGTGAATTGTTGACGGTGGAAGGTTGACGAATGCTCAATGGAATTGACCTTGTACTCAAATGACAATGTTTTCTTTTTCAAAATTTGAAACAGTTTCATTTCTATTTCTTTTGCTACATTAGTTAAATAAAATGTTGATAAAAAGGCACATGAGCTAGTCGAGTCCGCTACAAAGTTACTTCAAAGGAGATTATCCTAATATACATGGATAGGTAAAGGCATTTTTTTTTTTTTAATAAACAATTTATGTATTCTTTTGAGGCTACCATGGTACTTGTCTTTTAGCAATTAATCATAGTTTTACAAACAGATTTACAAGCACAAAACTACCTATTAAACTCTTAACTATTTAATTTGTGCTTATGTTTTAAAACCTTAACTGTTGTGTAATAAAAAAAAAACAACCTATATTCAGGTTTAGAGATAAGTAAATAGATTATACATCGCCCCAAGTTGAAGTCAAATATTCTATATTAGGGACATATAGGATATTCAAGACAAGGTTAGAAATAATATTATCTTCTTTAAAGATGATTTAAAGTCTATGAATATCTTATGCACTGTCAGCTTCTCATATTTTTCAAAGTTTTGAATATAATTATGACTGCGAGGAAGAAGTGTAGAAACCAATACCTCGATATTTCGCTCTAAAGTCTTGCAGTTCATGCAAATAGTATTCTAAAATTAGATATGCCTAGAAATTATGTATATTGTTCTGCTTATATGAAACACATCTCTTCTGACTAAAGTACATGCCACGTTCAAAAGCTCATATGTCTGAAGTTTCTCCTTTGTCCTTCACCACTGGCGTGCATATTGCTGCATTTTTAGTTGAAGTTTGAATCACAGTATAGTATATGGTAGAAGTAGTAGTAGCTCCGTACAGAGCAAATTTATTTTTCATTTCGTCTCACAAAATATAAACAATGACAGACAATAATAATCGTAATGATATAACAAAAATGACCATTGAAATATCTTTGACATTGTTTTCGGTCATTGTAATGCAAAATGATTTGGGTACAGAAAATGAAAAAACGAACCTACTTAAAAGCAAAGCTTGTTAGATGTAGGTTAGCACAATAATGATTATAATTTATACATTTATATACTTCGGGAGGGGAAAATAATAAACAAATAGAAGCTAGTTTCTTATCATGTGTATGTTTGTACAGGAGAGAGGCCATACGTCTGCGATAAAAAGCAAAGGACAATATCATTCTTTGAAAATATTAACATCACTGTCTGGGTCATCTGGTTAGTGCAACAGCTCGAGTTAATACGTTTTCCACACCCCCAATGTCGTAGCACGGATCGGCCCTGTTACCCAGTTTAGATAGAAACCTTAAATGGTGGAGTCAATTGAAATACCATTGGGTAAAGGGGTCTGGGGTCACTAATGACTCATCGTGGAGGCCGGCATCTGACAATTATATACCATTTAGATCGCGCGTGCGTGCGTAATAGAAAACAGGAGTTCCCGATATCAACGCCCCTTCTGCATAGCACCATGTCCCCCTCCAAGTTTAAGGCAAAATTGAAGAGCGCGCGCGTTGTACCACGACCTGGGAGGTTCCGATTACTCGTGGAGAACCTGAAAGGTAAATAAACTTTCTAGCTAGTTCTTTGAAATCAGTCGTCATACCGGGTATCGTCGGGAATAGTGTCAGTGTCGTGAGTGTGGATTTGGTGTGGTGTACAATCTGATCTACCATTTAACATTCTTTATATCATTCGGATAAACACACACATATAAAACCAAGATGGCGGTTTCATCGGCTCCTATGGGCGACCAGCGCTACATCAAACTGAAGGTAAGACGACAAAGGCTCTTCATTTTCTTTAACAAAGGTTATATTTGTAGGCTTATAACACCGAAGGTCACACGTCGGAATGTAGTTGTCCCCATCGTATCTTTTTAAGGACTATAACCTCATGTGGACGTTTATAGATCAACCCACGTGAACCTCAAGTAGGTAGTGATGGAACTTAAGCATACCTACACAAACTTGACCAAGGAGAGGGTCATCATGAAAGCTATTATCAAACAGAGATAACTGGATTGAGTTGACATCTATACTTAGTGAAGTAACACCTGTCTTCGGGCCTTTCACACCCGTTACATTTGAAAATGAATCCCGAAAAGCAAACATAATCGTATACGCGTAAATAATCCTTGCACCCACTGCGATTACCGTTACCCGATATTGATGTCTCCGCTGCATATTGTTTTCATATCTTCGTATGATTGATGTCACGAACGGAACATTCATTGCTTCACCAAACTGTTAACATTACACTAACATTTTTAGCGATTGTTTACTTTTATGTTTTTGTCCCCAAAATCCAAGCACATACATGTTCAGGTGTTAGTATTCAAACACTTAAAACGCAGGTGAATTAGCACACAGTTTTGTCTCCTCTTACTGATATATATTTGATGGTTTATCGGTTGTGACATTGGTCAAGATAAATAAGGGTTTGTACACACGCTACTGCTAACAGTTCACAAACACTTTTTTCAGAAACAATCATTGAATCGTTTGAACACAAGCACATACGAATGGGTCAACCGTTGTAAAATTTAGTGTGTTCAAGTGGGCATACTCTTTCATAATCTATAGGGTTCAGCCATTCTAGATTATACAACAATATGAAGCAACATGACATCATCATCTGTTGATACTGTCTAATCTTGTTTCTGTTTCTAAAGGCAAACACACTTGCCCATCATCATTCGAGAACGTTTATTATCATTATCCTTATTTGTTGAAACATTTAATACATCATTGTTTATGCAAAGACGCATTCGGTCAGGAGCACGGTGCCTGAGAAGCCCACATTCAAGATAGGCCAATATTTAATGTCTCGCCTTAAGATTTATTATCCTTATTTTTGTCTCTGAAACTTGAAGGGAGTGATGTTAATGCTAACGTAAATGCAAAAGGGTTGAAGAAGTCATATTACATTTACAAAGGAACACATCGCATGATCGTATTTTTAAAATCCCCAATCTTCAAAGAAGATTCTGTTTAAGAAATGGAATATCTTTATACTTCTTAATAGGTCGATTAAACATATAGTAGAAATATACACCGGTTGATTAATTATACATTGAAGGTAAAAACTGGTTAGTATGGTTTGTAATAAATATCATGTTGGTTTCCTAAATTTAGGGTCAGCATGAAGTTACATTTATTGGACATTTTTTTAAAACACATCTTTAAATCTAGAAGAAAATTTGCCTGAAGCCTGAAGCCTGAAGCTCGGTTAGAGTTTCCTCCAGGATGTCGGTAAACTTTTCAATTGGAATTGATACTCTGAATGTTTCAAACATTCCCCAAACATTTAAAATGTTTTGGGGGTGGGGTTGTATCTTAAAGAACAATCTTTGTGTCTGTGCTGTGGGTGGGAACAGCTGTGCGTGTGTACGATTAAACACGCGATGCGTGATTGCGGTAAATGCAGGGCTAGAGGGTCGCACTGTTGAATTGATCTGTTTGATTGATTGAAGATCTCATCAAGTGATGCGTCTCAATAGTAAACTTCTGGTGAGTGCCAGATAATTGGGGTTTGGGTAACATCTTTACAAGGGGCAACTCTCTGGTAAAATGTCGTATGCCTAAATGTGGAATCCCCTCCCTCTCTCCAAGGAACTATCTGCCATCTTCTGTTAACCCCATAAAAGGTCGTTGCATTCCTATCGAGTGGGAATTCCTATCCTCGTGATACCAGATGCCCAATATTTGTAACCCGCCCATCCGCCCGCTTTACCATCCTTCTAACGTCTAGGAAGCACGCGCGGAAACGGAGGGAGTGGATTCCGACTGGCCAATGAGATTGCAGAGCAACCTGCGAGGACCTGTTCTTTCGCGCGCTTGCTACCTACTAATTAAAGAAATCGAGGAGTACACGCGCGTGCTAACTCGACAGAGCGTACGAATTATTTACAAATCGTAATTGCTGAAGTAGTCCTACTCAAACTTACTCCTAGTTATCACTGTTGCTGTGACTTTGGTACTGGACAAAAGCAGATCATCGTCTCTCCTGCACTGACATATTTAGCCTTGGCATTAGGATACACACTAACCTATCAATATGGCGACACAAGCTGCACCTATGGGCGATCAGCGTAAGCACGCTGCAAAGGTAAGCCGAAACGTTAAGAAAACAACCAAAAACTTGATAGGGTAAAACTTTGAAAACACTTAAATTATTTCGACATCATTTGCGCGCGTCCGTAGTGCGCACGGGTATATACGTGTTTCCGTATTTAAACACGTACGGAGCGTCATCCTCCTATAATGCTTCTCTCTCTCGGCGATTGCAGATAGGAGACAGGATTCTCGATCTCTATTGCATAAAAGAGCTGCGTCGTTGTATCTGGCTTATCATTCCTAATATATCCTTCTGTGATTTTTCTGGTTCAACGTAGCGTTTTAATTGGTGTAGTTCTGTTCAAGGACATAGCATTGCATTTTCCCCTCGACGGTGGTTGAAGTCAAGAAAAGTTAATTGAAATGGCTACTCAAGCTGCACCCATGGGCGATCAGCGCCACCATGCACGGAAGGTAAGCTTTACAGGAAGTTTTGACACCGAAAATATCGAATAAATGTCTTCTCAAGGTCCGTCACACACATACTGCTAATAGTTTTGGAGTAGCTGAAACGGGCTAAAACGCCACTCTAAATGGTCTTCACACATGCAGGCATCGCTAATTCAGGGTTCATTAGATAATCAATATCTGTCATTTCTTAGGTGGCATCGAAATGCAACGACGAAGAGCTACTGACAGAAATTATTTTTTCCTATTCGATTAGGATCTGGATCGTATTACGAATGAATTGTCTTTAACTAACAACAGGGATATAGCCCCATAACGATATTTCCCTTTTGGCTTTGGCTTCATAATAATTTCCTTTAAGCATTATTATATATATGATTAACGTTTAGACGTTCCGTTTAGTATAAGCACTTTCTCTGGGTCTACAGATTTTAAAATCGTAAAAGCATAAGCCGCCATAGTCTAGAGAATCCACGTTATGTGACATATCCTACAATCTTAATAAGATTCTGACTTACTTCGCCTACTTGAATCGCTGAAGATCATAAAATAACATTTCAAATTAGATTGAGAGATCTTAATGGATAATAACTGCTTCCAAGATTTTAATGCTGATCGCTCGTGAAACTGAAAGCATAATGTTATAATAAATTGTATCGTTGCTTGAGCATTTTTAGATTGTTGAAGTAAATATGTTTTGACAATTTATGTTTTTAATTGCAATTAGATTTGTCTCACTGAATTTAAGACATACACGTCTTTATTATATTATATGAATTGAATGTTTCTACATGATTCCGCTGTAGGCATATAAACTTACTTTATATTCAATTACGTAGGAAACATTGTAAATTGGTCTTAGCATCCTTTCAAGGTATTTTGTTAATCAAGCATTAATATTATATTAATTCATTAATGAAATAAAATAGCAGGGTATTCGTTGGGATGAAATGTTTTCTTTGGAAGGGCGCCGAAATGCTTCTTGCGTAGTGTTCTTTGAGCATGTTGACATCGGAAGGAGCCACCATGCAACTGTTGTTTATATTCAGGTACGCCATAGGTAAACCCAATACGCCACAGGCACACCCCTTAACTACACATACATTTACATGGTAGATAGGGGAGCGCCGTTTTGCTCGCTCCTACCAAAAAATGATTATGGCTGACGCTCTGCGATGGAGCTGTGGTAGTGTGCCAGCTGTATTGACCTGTTTACGGTCTTGTAAAACCCCCAAAACATTGCACGGACGGTTGGCCCCTCCTGAAACTAATAGAGATTCTCCGCGATGTTGGAATAGCTTTCGCAAATCCCAGGGGCGTTGCATCCAAAGCACGAATGGGATTTTGTTTCCGGCGATGACATGCCATAGCTCTCATCTCTATCATCCACTTCTGTCAACTGCAGAATGAGATTATCGTGTTCTTCCTCGGAATCTAGGTTTAGATTTTTAACCTGAACTACCCCACGCCCCTTCCACCTTTTTTTTTTAGCATTGTTATGTCTGATAAGGGGTACACGTTCCTAAAAATAAATTTAACGGAGCAATGCAATCAAGAGCATTCAATACTGTTGCCATTCTCATGATCTGCAGCAATGAGGGCGCTTTCACCTAAAGATTCACATCAATGTTTAGATACGAAATTACATTGCATTCACATTCTCATTTTTTCACGACTTATATTTCCATCAAGACCGCAAAAAGGCTCTAGGTGATCGCTCTTTTGTATGATACCGGCGGTTTTTATATTGAAGTACGATAATAATGTATGCCATTTCCATTACGATTGTAGAGTCGGACTCTGTTATTGTTGGGACAGTCAACGCGAATGTTGTTGCATAGGATACCGGCATCTCCAGCCGGGCCATGATCATCATGAACAGCTTCGTCAACGACATCTTCGAGCGAATTGCCGGCGAATCTTCCCGCCTCTCTCAGTACAACAAAAAAAAGTCAACTTCAGTGGGGGCGCTTTTTTTTATCTTGGTGGGGTGCCTGATAATGAAATATGAGATACGTTCAATATTATTTTGTCCCTAATTAATTTGATTGAAGAGGGCAACCGCTATTTCTAGTACTGACTTCTCGGACTTCTCTTGATAGACTTACATAACTGCTTTAATAGTGATGGTGGTGATCATGATTATGATAATACTACTACTACTACTAACAATAATAACAATAATAATTATAATAATGAAAACAAGATTTGTAAGGTGCCTAAATCCATTGGAAATTAAATGCTCTAGTACTTCAGATGAAATACATTACCCGACAATACCATTTGCCAATAATGTGCTAATAATATTTCAATATTACGTTTTCTTTATTTGATGTACTGTCAAACAGATTACATGGATGTTGTATCTGTAATTTTGATTTTTACTCCCCTTGTTGTTCAGTAAAATATCAAGTAATTTCAAAATTAAATTGTTCCTTATTCCGGGTATAAGAACTTTCATAACATGGTCGAAAATTAGATAGTTCAGATTTAGCGCATTAAGATGAGAAGAATCAAAAGTGTGAAAATTACATTTTATCTTGAATTTCAATTAATCTTGATTTGTGTTGGTTAATTTGTTGTTTTAATGTATAAAATAATAATAGACTTATCGAGGTTAATAGTATTAAAGAAATTTTTAAGAAAAATTGATTCGAACGAATATAATCATTGGCAAACCAAAGGTATTATAAACAATCAAGAGTTGGGAAATGTGATAATATCAGAATAAGAGGGGGAAATAAGTAAAGCACGTAGAAGAAAAAGAAGAATGAGAAAAATTGGATAGACGATAACGTAAAAGTATTCTTTAAAAAGTGTTTATGAAAAGTAAGAAATTCGGTGCCAATTAAAAAAGAAAACGACCGAATCATATAAAGATAGTTGGAAATACAAGAAAAATAAAGTACCTTCTGCAATTATATATATATATATATATATATATATATGTGTGTGTGTGTGTGTATTGGGAATAGGATACAAAACTTTAAATTTAAAAACAAGATGGCTGACTGAGATTTGATAAAGAGAGCAAGAAAAATGTAAATAATCGTCCACTCTTAGAATAGTGAAATATACATACAACTCACTCCTTACAACTTTTAAGTATGGGTTTAAACTGACGTCCTCATAGATGAGTAAATTCAATTATTTTTTTACAAACGTACGCCAATGGGAAAATATGGAAAAATCAAAAATTTAATGTTGGTCTTCACTACTAAATAAGTTAAGCAAGGGAGCGCACATTTACCCAAACAGAACCGTCTGTATATAGGTAAAATGGCATTTTTCATCCATGAACTTTTGAGTTCGTAAATAAACAATAAAATAAACAATGCTAAACGAATCAAAACACCGGAAGCGTAGTGACATAAATAACTGCCATAATATTGTAACGTATTGGGATAGTATGTGTCAAATCATTTTAACAAAGAATCTGTGGCTGTCTTTCTCTCAGCCAGTGACTCATTTATTATTAAATCACTCAAATGATTTAATAATTGACATCAGCCTTGTTCTGGAATCAATACGAGGCGAGACCTTAGTACATCTGTGTTAGATTTCCTCAGTAGTCATAAAACCAAATTCCTCTCCCCTGTTCCACATCTAAGAATACCAAAGGCTTTATACATGTAAGTTATAGTGCCTGTCTGTCCGACTTGTCTCAACTTTCTATAAATATTCGGCCAATCACAGCGCAGCAATTAAGTTTGGCGAAGACACATTCCCAGCATTCGCGCTGTCTCCACCAATACATATATCACGGTGTCGAAGACCAAAAGACAACGTCCTAAATCAAATTACATACCACCACTCCCACAAACGCGAACAAACGCCTTCCACTGAAGAGAGTGCCAGACGAGATGCACTTGCCATTGTCTTAGTCGACCGCGTAACCAGTGACATCCATCCTTCCAACTACCCTGCCTTTCATTACTGTCCGGCGCCATCTCTAGGCTTTATACATTCTCCTTCCTTTCCTGTTCTTGTGGATAAGGTTTAATATTTAACCATGGCGACCAAATCAGCCCCTATGGGAGACCAACGTTACAATCAAATGAAGGTAAGGAAACTCAGTAATTCTACATTTCTGGTAAAGCGATCACAATATTGTTTTCCTCTACTTTTCTACTCTTGCACGTGATTGATACTCCAGTCACATCAACGAAATCGACAACAGACTAAACAAATAAAATGACATTACGCCGGATGTCTTAGAGTCGGTCGGCTTTGGCGGTGTGACTGGGGTGTTAGTATCAAGTTCCCGGTGATGATTTTAACATCTTAACTATTGTCTGAACACAAATTGGAAGCACATAATAAAGAGAACTGTTCTTAACAGTGTGACCTATTTAATTTTGCACATTTGTTGTTTTAAACTGCAAAATATCCCAGATTCTAAAAAGACTTTTGACATTTCTGTCAATAAATTGGTTGCCTGTACTTTGTAAGTTCAAATGTATCAAATTGAGCTATTTGATTCAGAAAAAGTGAGACGAATAGGGATTTCATATATTAGATTTTCCGGTGGAGAATTGACCATTTACAAAATCGTTTAAGTTTACTAAATTTCATATTTTTATTGCAAAGATGTGTGTATTTGTTGTACTTCAAGAAGACCAGAGACCATAAGGATAATCAATTTTATTTAGATCCTGCTCCTGATTTTAACGTATGAACTATTCCAGTAAGAAATATTCATCAAGCCAACGTCAATGATTTGGATAAATAAACATATATCTTGATACATGATAGCCCTATATCTAATCCAAATATAAAAGTAAACTAGTTTTATTTTCTAAAATTTGAAACATTATTCCAAGTTTTTCCATCCAAATAATCTGTTTAATATGATTGTTCATTAATTTCCAATAATTTAATGGTTCAACTTTTGTCTGATAAGGGGTTGTTCTCGACTAATGTTCAGTCCAACGGGGAAGGCGTTAATCGACGTTACTCTAGATCTTTGGAAAAGCAAAATTATGACTCACATTTGTTTGGTACAGTAATTGTTATTAGTTGTGTTATTTAAATAAAGAACTAGAAAACTTCGTTAAACATTTTGATAAGGTTGTAGATTTGTTTCAATCAGTTTGGTAGACCCAAAGATGTAGAAATAAAATTTGGGAAAGTAACAAAGGATAACTTATCATGAAAGTTATTCCGAATTCAGTTTAAATGTATTCATGTTGCCTAAAACACTATTTCATTTAGTTTATTCATTGGTTTTCATTAGCCCCAACAAGTTTAGATAAAAATAAATAGGCGTCGATTGAAGTGAAACAGTTCTGAAATAGAATGCCCTATTTTTTTCAGAAATAGCGCCTCCTAAGAATAGGTTGACCAAATATGGTCAAAGTCATCATGATCCAAATTCGAAAGTGCAAGACATTTGATAGACCAACATTGGTCCGTTCCTACTGCTAAGTCTGGATACGCCGGTGGTCATGTCTGCTAAATGCTAGAGATTTTTTTTTTTAATAGAAGAGTGTATTCCTTTTGTCTGTATGTGTTCCGGGGGGGGGGGAATCATCATGTCCAGTAATATCGAGGAGATACTGGATGGTGTATGCCTACATCCGTCTTAACGATGTTCAAATAAGAATATAAAAAAAGATTAATAGTATGACAGAAAAAAATCAAATACTGTTCATCGGGCAGCTTAGCGGCTCCTCGAAGACAGTAAGTAATCATTGTTCCCAAGAAAAATGCGATCACGAGTGCTACTTCCAAAAAAAAAATAGAGTTTTACAATCACACTAATGTGATAAAAAATTTAAATTTTTGCAGAACCGACTGTTGAACAAGCAAAACATACAAAAGAGAGTTTTTATAAGGTAACACATATTGTGGAGATAATTACATTTAGAAAGAAATAGCGATTACACCCACTTCATTAATAGCTTGGTAAGATTCTTTCTGAAATTGATTCTTTGTGAAGGAACCTAACAAAACAATTCCTATCTACCAAAACAATGTCTCTCTCTACCAAAAACAATGACGTACACGTCATGGTCAAACGAAGTTAAGCGAAATACCACGAGATCACTGTCAAAGTCGTTTGGTGTTGGATTTCCCTCAAACACTACCCACATTCAAATTATTCTTACCTCCCTCTGACATATTGTTGGAGTGAGGCTATAAAAATGCGGGAAGGTTACCCCAGTTGGCATTTTGGAATCCAACGGAGCTGAATAATGTATACGAGGGCGAATCCTCGACAAATCACCAACTGACGCATTTGATCTTGAAGGGAAGAATGCAGTGAGCGAAACCAGGCGTTGTTTATTGCCCTATCTCGTACGCGTCGCTATCAAAAAGCCACCAAATCTTTCAAGATATATTTGTCACTGTCACGGTGTGTCTGTGAAGCAGGAGGCCTCATTGTCAATTATTGGAAGATTTTTCATCCAAAGTTTGTGCAAAGGGCACCTTTTTCGAGGCTCGTTTTAGCAGACTTTGGCTGGGAATTTAGGACCAAATAGACGCGATCAATATGTGTGAAGCAAACAGGGGACCCTCCTACGGCGATCTAAGACAGCGACAGATGAAGGTGAGAAAACATATTATAAGATTTTCAAATGATATAATGTTGTCCCCCTACCCCCTCTCTCTCTCTCTCTCTCTTACTATGGCAATTGTAACCTTGAAAACCTCAATCTTAACGTTAATGTTAATGTTAAGGATAAGATGGCGATTTGAAGGTCTCCGCAAATTCCCAATGGGTAGCACTTTCATAACCGATGAGGCAGTAATCTGAGCTGAAAACAAAATAGAAAATGAATACAAATAAATAGATAATTAATGATGTATCCTTAGAGAGCTCGACAGTTTACTGCATCAACAGTGCGATAAACATTCATGCTTTTGATACGTATTATGATAGTCCACAAAAGATAAAGATGGAATTCGTTAATAGACTTGCATCTCCATAGCTGCTTATCTGCTGGTCATAATCATGATAACGATGACCCATCGAAGATCTATGGTCAAACCATCGTATGGTCAGTCCACTCTAGCCATTGCCGACTGACCAATCAGGGTCGCAAACTCATAGATAAGAGAAATTCCTTCTGGATAAAATGAGCTCGTTAATGAACCACACTTTTTTTAATTACGAAATATTCCTCAGGCCTGCTTGACGTATAACGGCTCTTGCACTTTCAATTATCTTGACAAGTGCAAATTATATGGATGTCTCTGGAACACTTATAATTTTTGTATCCACCCGTTTGGTATTTGAGGACAGTTTGCCTGGTTTATCATAGTGTTAATTATAAAGGTTTTTTAGGTTACGATGGCTAATCAAGGCCCGGTCTACGGACTTTCTAAGCAGGTTCAACTCAAGGTGAGTAACTATTATTAGCATGATTGGACTTCAAGACATTGCATGTCCTCGGTTCTGATGCTGTTTTTCTCATCATTGGATTATTAGTGGTGGATCGTCAAATTGTTTACCAGTATGTGAATCGTATATTCTTTAACGTTTTGATGCTGTAGGAACGGTGCATTATTGTTAATAATAATAATAATAATATCGGATATTTGTATAGCGCACATATTTATCCTGCAGGGTGCTCAAAGAATAGAATGATATCTCCGATTAAAAAAATAAAAAATAAAAAAATCTTAAAATCTATTCTCCAATTCAATTCAATTCAAGGTATTTTATTCACTCATTGTAGCCAAAGGCTAAATTACAAATGAATTTACAAAATTTAAAATATTCAAAACATCATACAAATTAAAAGGAGTCATACACAATATTGTAAAATGATATTTTTCATTGTAATATTCAAGATTCTCGGAAGATTTATCACTCTTTATTGATTTTAGTACTTTTATGCAAGTAACATTATGCACGAATTTTAAACTATTGAAACGCGTACCCTAAGGTTTGTTGTATTTATTCACTTTGTTCTACAATGCAACTTTTGCCTTTTGCTCCAATTTCTAAAATTAACTCCTATATCAGAGTTCTTGTGGTGGCTTTAGTTCGGTCTAAACACACTCCACCATGATCACACACCCACATAAGGAAACAAATAACATGACGTTTTTTGAGATTTTGGTGAAGCATCACAAGAAAATGAAGGTTGCACTGATTCCTAGTCATTAAATATAAGTGGATAGTGACAATTCGTCAAATTTGAGGCTCCATTTATAAATGTGTACTAAAATCAAACTAAAACAAAGGTAGTAAAAAGACATAGTATTATGGTGATTATACCGTAGCGCATATACTTTTTCTTTTCCCTATACAGCCATTAATTTGTATTCTTCTCCGATATCCAATTTTTAAACCGAGCTACAGAAAGGTAAAATGAATTGCGATCTAGTTTCGTTCATTAAGAAAATAGCGGACATTCTAAACACATCCAAATATGGACCCATTCTCAGCGACAATGAGCTTGGGTTTCCTCTTATCATTATTCCCACAAAACTAATTGGAAACAATCGCGCATTTTTAGCATTCCAAACCTGGATGCCCTCCTGATGAATCTGTGTCCTGCTGAGCAGAAAGCAAATATGATATGGGTATATTGCTGGTTTGTCGAGATCATTTTCATATTTCGGCTTGGTTTCGGAAATTTGGCTATTATGTAGAAATACAAAGCACTCCACGCTTCAGGAGGCAATTTTCAGTTTACTCCTATAAGTTATTTATTCTTATAAAGCGATATAAGAGCTCACCGGTGCTCACGTTTTTTTTTTTTTTTTTTTTTTTTTTTTTTTTTTTTTTTTTTTTTTTTT
>BEXV01001528.1:88921-106629 GCA_003118195.1 Hemicentrotus pulcherrimus
TTTTCCCCCCCCCCCCCCCTCTCTCCTTCCATCATCATCAATGTCGGATGCAGATGCCATAGAGATCGAAATGAGACCCCCTCCGACCCATATGCCCTTCCAATCCCACCCGAAGCTTACCCGGCGACCTCAAATAGGGTTTGGAATGCCAGGCACGCTGCCAACATAACAGAGAACGCCATTTTTAGAAGTTGATCCTTTGATCGACAGAGTAAGCTAAGGATACAAATGTATTGTGCTATATATGAAAATTAATCATGTTCTGTTTGCATTATCGATTTACACATCATTTTACCTTAAAAAGTGTTACAAAGCTGGACCACCATTTTACAACTATATTGTCGTGACGATGAATCTTCTGCTAAATCGGGAATGTATAAATTTTGTGATGGCATTATTGTATTACATGTTTTTCCCTCGAAAAAAAAATGTTGTTTTCAAAAGCTGGATCATCCTTGTATCACTGTTTTTTTAAAGGTTTAAAAATTGATGTAGCATTGAGTGTGAAAAAGGGGTGGTAAGTATAGCCCTGCGAACACCGAGAATTGGTACAGACAAAGAATCTCTGATTATGAGGTGGGATAAATACATAATACATTGACATATTTGAGGTGGTGTTTATTATGGTAGATCATTATAACACGCCTGTTGTGATTGCCCCTCCTGTCTACGTCACAATCAAGTTTGTATCGGACGGGTACTGTTACAGAACGAGGGAGTTGAAGAGACGACATAGTCTTCATTCAGGCCTCTCAACTTCATGCCTTGTCTTTGACTGAAGACTATTGACAGCTGATTGCGTAGACTACGGTATACGATGATGCTGATATGTTATGTCGAGAGCGAGAGCTCTGGGCGTGGTCAGATACCAAGGGGGTAACCTCTTACCCCTCGGTACACAATGAGAACTTAAAGTAACGAGAGATATTGAAATCAAGATGGGTCTAGAAATTACATTCCTAGTATAATCTACGTCATTTTTTTTTTTTTTTAATACTTACCATGGTTTCTGTCTCGTCTCTTAGTCTCAGTAACCCCTTTGTGCTTATGTTTCATTACGCACATAGGGCACTAAGACATTTTATATTTAGTTCCGAGTCCCCTTGAAAAAAGTTCGATAGACCTTTCACGTAGAGGTATCTTAAAGGGTACTCATTCGTTTCTTTTAAAATAATTATTCGTACATATTTAAAAATATTGAAAAGAAGAAAACAGCGGGAAGGTGCACGTTTCTGCTACACTCGAATTCATACAACAGCTGGAGTATGCTTTTTCCTCGATGTGATATTTGCTTTCCTCAGTCATTTCCAACTATCAACTCTTCTGTTAAATGAAGGAAGTCTGCTAACAATGTCAAATTAAAGTATCTAAAGAGTACAGATATACCTATATGGAAATAGTAAATACTACAGACAGATGATCATCGTTGTGCATGAGAAGCTACACCAGGCGTCGAATCTGATAAACATGAGCGCTATACAAAAACCCTCTATATAATTATTATTGTTATTATAAAATGAAATAATAACGGACGTAATGAATTATTCTTTACACATTTCTTTTGCGATTTAGATTATTTACACATTTACATCGACTAATCTTCTACACCTCTCCTTTCAAAATCAAGGTTATTATGACATGACATAAAGAATTAAAAGATACATTACTAGACCCTACTAACATTTGCAAACAGTTGCAAGAGTAAACTTTGGATGCGGCGGACGTGTGAAATTGCTTCTAATTAAACGCCATTATTCGCCCGTACAGGCGCTGCTGTACGCCATAGACTTAATCAAAGGTGCACATACACACACGTACGGCTATTCTGCATTGGAATGCGTAGCGCCATTCGAGCCTCCCAGGGGCATGGTTATCGTAGGGGCTGTTGCGCTCAACGGGTACCTTATATAGTCATCAGCCGGCTGGTTCGGCTGGTAGATGAGAGACATGGTGGTCGGGTGGGAATCATAAGGGTTGCGGTCTCTTGAGGTTTGATTCATAAAGAAGTCGCTATACGCCAGGCTCTCGTAATGCAGAGGAGTGAAAATCCACTCTTTTAGGAGTAGTGGAAGCCACTCCAAAGTAGTGGTTCGAATTACTCTTTTAAGAGTCGATTCTACGGTAGTTTTTTTTAATATTTCCCTTTCCTTAAACCTCATCAATATATAAATCCTCTTTGGATCATCGCCCCCTCCCCTTCTCCCTCACCCTCACCTTCCCCCTCCCTCACCCTCCCTCACCCTCCCCTCCCACATTAACGTCGTAATATCGATTGCAACAATCCAGATATTCTCAAGCGTCCTAAATAAACTTTTATTCATAAAGTATTGTCATGCATTGTGATATTTTCATTCCATAAAACAACCAGAGTCGAACCTGATAAAATGCACCAAGTCCCTTTGATGACAGCATATGGATATGAAAGAAATCCCCCTTCCTTTTACCCTTTCATTCTACTTCTATGACATTTAAATTCTTGTTTTGTTTTTTTTTTCGTTTTATTTACGGGTGCAAGGTTAAGCTGCAATTTTTTCCTCTCAGGCTGTTGCCTTTCCGTATTTTACAAGTAATGCATTACAGTTCGTATTATTGTCATTGATCACTGTCAACAAATAAATAAATCTCAATAATTATGATGACCGTATACTTCAGAATGATGATGCAGAAACCAATTAAAATTCATATTAATTAACGATGATATTTCTGTCTCACTTTTCACATTTTGAATCCCTTATTGATATAGTGTTGCCGAGATTCGTCTCTGCACTTACTTTAGCAAGGTTATTTTTTTTTAGAATACTATTGCTGATTATGAAGTAATGAAATACTAAATTTCCCATTTTCTTTCTATTTTTTTTCACACTCCAGATCGAGTCAAAACGCGACCCCGAGCTTGAACGTCAGTGCGTGGAGTTCGTTGTCCATCACACAGGCGAGACCGTCAATACTTTCGATGACCTGAAGAACGGAGTCATTCTATGCAAGTAAGTCTTAGAATGGAGTAGAAGAAAACCTTCAACAAAGCGACAGAAAACAAGATCGCAAGTACTTTCGGAAAATGATCCTTAGGCAATTTCAATAGCCTCGCCCATGGTGTGAAGATTTCGTTGACATAATAACGTAATCCGAACATGATTTCTAATAGATGTACAATCATGACCTTAGGGGATTGAAATTGCCCTTGATATCATTTCTCGAAAGTTTTTTATGATCGTGTCCAAATGTCTTACTAATCATGATCATTTGGTAATGGGACTTAAAGATTTGCGTGGACTGAAACGTGCGACGTCCATTCAAGGCAGTGCATTAAAGATGAAGTTGAGTTCTGGTCATGCGAGTGGTGTGGAATCGACCAGAAAAGGTTGCAATCTAGCATATAAGAATTTGTGTGTATTGCAAGGTTCTGGAATCATCAAAATGATAAGAAATCTGGTAAAGTTACAAACACTGTACACAGAAAGATGTATATGGGACTACACGAACACGTGGCGAAAAAACCCCCCCCCCCGAGTTTTACGATAAACATGAGATATTTAGAATATGCAGGCATTTGAAGAGCCATGCTTTTCACGGAACATGTCTTATCTGATGTTCTTCCACACTTGCATAATAACAAATGATAAAGTTCACGAATTATTTTTCACCTCTTCCCAGAACTCAACCTTCTCTTTAAAAGGACTTCGATCGTAGCAATCCCCGTTGTCTTCGTAAGAATCTAAAAGTCCCTATACCTGATATAAGACCAACGATGCTCATGCATCCCACAGACCACCTCTTTATTTGCAATAAATATTTATCTGGATTTTCCCCTTCATGGGTAAGACTGATTGATTATATGGCAAATTTTTCTCAGCCAGCAATTACATTAAATGATCGTACTTTAAGCCAGATATAAATGGAGTTGTTTATTTCAGACAAAAAGTCCTGAATCAAACGGAAGAACAAGGAATGGTCTGTTATACAAGATTGGTCAAACATGGTATATAAAATGTGCAACTCGTGGTTGTTATAGTAACTTAAATCTCCTATCAGATGAATAATGAAAGGCTTGGGGAGTCTAATCCTAATGTAGCAATGATGGCTGTTATTTGATATGTTTATCTGTAATATATCAATCTCAAAGTTAATGTATCAATTTAATGGAAAGATCCGTTTACATGTATGTATTCCTTCATATGCAATGAATTACATGTTAACTAGAGGACATATCACCCCATGTCACCTTTTCGTTCCGTCATCTCATTCGATTTAGAATTTATATCAATATTGAATGCCATTTATCATTCAATCCGTTGCTTGTCTGCTTTCAACTAGTAGTTCATTACTTGAAGCAATATCATTCATTAATTACAAGTTGGGCTTTTTTTTACATATCCATCTTCCATATCCAATCTTTACATAAAGTACATTAGTAAACTTGGCATCAAAGTTCAAAGCACTTTACACATATTGATATGGGCCGTTTGCTTTTTTTTTTCTGGAATGGATTTAAAATGCACTGCTTTGTGGAATGTAAACAATAACATTTCTTTATGATTATTTTGATTCGTTTTTATTTCTCTCTTTAACCAAACGTCGATGTTTCACGTACATTATTTGTAAACATGCATTTCACGAGCATGATATATTTTTAATATTTTTAAGGTGACAGCCAACGGTGTTTGACTTTTGTTTTTTTAATTTACCCCTTCTTAACCTTTTTTTGATAATTTGTATGTGGATTTCATTTAAAAGGAGATGTCGGCAGTTTGCCTCAATTCATTTGATCACAGAGTTTTACAATCAAAACCTTAATCACTTCCATTTCATTGGGGGCTTTAAAACGTTGCTTGTCTCTGACAAACTGCATTGTATATTTTGTTTTGATGGCCTCCAATTCAAGGCAACCTCCTTTGTTTCATGTAACTAAGCAATTATTTTGTGTTACGTTGCGTTTTGAGAATCTTGCATTATTTGAGCTTGAACTTCTTTATTCCATGTTTTCTGTTTTGCCTGCATGTCGGGAATTCGAACAATCACATCTATAGGTTGATAAACTCATTTAAACCTGGCGCAGTAAAGAAAGTTGAGAACGCTACAAAAAATACATTCGCAAAGGTAAGTTGAAGAGGAACGAATGCATGCGACAATGACGCTATAAGCTGGTGGAAAATGACGTAAAACGGATAGTCCTGTCGTTATCTAGTCGTTATATAGTATTACTAGAATGTGGTTTTATGTTGCATGTTAATGTATTCTGCCTTAGACTATTCATTTTCGTCCTTGAGTGGCTGAACTATCGCTTTGCGGGAGAAATCAGGCCAGAGACTAACAAGTAGCTGCATGTGCTAAGGAATCTAACCTTTCGAAATGTTTCGAAATGAACCCTAGCAGCTAATTTATAATTCTAATTTGTGATAATTATGTACGTTTAGATTTAGCAGTGTATCCAACAAATGCACAGTGACTAATTTCCTTTAGTGACACAAACTAACACTAATTATTAGTTTAGACAGTATCAAGCAAAGATGCCACACAACTAGTTCATGCAATACTAGATCAAGAACATGCTCACATTTACGTATTATATAATCTAGTTAGAAGCCCGAACCAGAGACCCTCAAGTACCATCATTTCAGATTAAAATTAATCCATCTTTTTGTAAGTTCCTGTAGATTATGTTGCATGCACTTGGAGGTCAACAAGAACCCAGTCAACAAATCAAACCCTTGTTTCGTCTGCCCCTTCCTCTCTCTGTCCATTTTGCCATAGTCCCAGCTAAAATCTAAGACACGTCACTTCCCAGTTTTAATGCGTTACTATTAATTATCAATAAAGATTGAAAATGAAGGAAAAGAGTGACCCGCCCGAATCCTTTAGTATTTTGACTAAGAACAAAGAACAGTGTAGAATGGACATACACACAACAAGACATACCTAACATGCTTTGAGGAAGGGGGGGAGGAGAGATTATATAGTGCGGAAGCAAAACTGCAAAAGGAAGCCTCCTAGGTATTTAGGAACCTTCTGCAGCTGAAGAGGCAATATAAATCATTAATCCTATTTTTTCCTCAGGAAATTGTCAATACAAGTCATGTCACAAACAAAATTACTACATCGCAAACATGCCCAAAAAAGAAATACACTCCATGAACATTTTATAGGACGATCATAATTCTTTCGCCAGAAATATATATCGACTCTTAACCAAGCATCTTTAGGATCTGTTGTTGTTTAGAATTCTGTTGACCTCCTACCGCCATGTCCTCCCCCTTTCCCTTCAAGTATCTTTAGTGTTGAACTTGTCATCCCTCTATATATATTATGTGTGCATTTCTATCAGGCTTGTTAACAAATTCTGCCCGGGTTCGGTGAAGAAGGTCGAACAATCCTCAGCTGTCTTCAAGCAGGTAAGGAAACCTACCCATCCTGCATCAGCTATTCTGCCCGCTACCCCTTACAAAGTTGCGATTGCATACCTGAGGAACACCACTGTTAGAGAGTTACGATCAGTCGCAAGTTACGACCAATCACAGATCCCCGCCATTTATCCATAATTAGGGGCAGTCTCAGAGAAGCGGTGATGGGATCACGTAGGTGTTTTGTTGCATTAAATGTTTACACGGTTCAGAATATGTGAGTGTAATCGTTACAAAATCAAATTAAAGGCATATAGGCATACATTTACGTCTTAAACTTTGAGGGAATTTGGATATCAAAATAGAGGTTGTCTGAAGTACGTCAGAAAAATGGGCGTATGAAGGAAACGAAAACTTATGGCCACAACGCCAAGTCGACCAGTTGAAGCAAAGTTAAATCATGTTATTCATGAATACGGAAACGTTATGTTGAACACATTAGGTTGTTCCGGATATGTTTGATTCTCGCAAGTGAAATTATGTTCACTCGTACCATGCAAGGGTAAAAATGGACCAGTTTGCACGGTTTAAAACTGACGATTGGTCATAACTCTGTGTACAGGTGTGTTCCTTGAGCGGTTATGTTAATTAATGTAGACCGGTCATGTCTAAAACTGTCCATACAGATGCGATGTGTGATCCCATTGCTGCGTTTTTTTTTTTGTTTTTTTTTTTGTTTTTTTTTTAAAACACTAGGTTGTCTTTCACCGTAATGACAGCAAATCAAAATGCACTTTTTTCTGTACAAGAGATACTGAGATAACTCTTCACACTAATACTGTTGGAGAGCGAAGAGGGATTCCTGACATGGCTTATCAAAATAAGAAATCCACTGAAAATATTGAATGGACAAGGTCTACAACTAATTAATAAGTGTGTCCAATACCTAATGCTACGGTCACAAAGGTCCGTACGAACAATTATTTTGTACGAATCTCCCTGTTTTTCATTGTCTTCCCGAATTTCCATTGTCTAAAAATCGTTCGTACGGCGTTCGTAGCAGTTCGTAATGGCATTTGTGACCGAGGCATTAGTAGCAACGCAAAATCGACACCAAATCGGTCGATTAATGGCCATTGGGGGGTAATGTAATTGTCTGATCGGTCTGTTGTCGGTCTCGTTGGTGTGACTGAGGTTTAACAATGCTTCGCAATAGAAGTCCACAGCACTCAAACAAGGGCGCTTTCGAAAATTAGGAGCTATATATGAACACCTATCCGTTTAACAAAAAAATTGCAGAAAGGGCGTCAACATTGTTTGTAGATGACTTGTGAAAGCATCCTTCAAAGATAGATATGATCGTTGAATCATTCTTGCATAATAGAACAGAATAGAGAGGACCTACTAAGTGTGTCTAATTAGTCTTGGTAGATGTCTGAAATTATATGATGAACAAATTCATCTCTTACTAAAACTCGAACAAGCAAAGACCTATTAAAGTAAGTAAAAACACCTTTACAAAAGTATAACCTGAAACCAAACGTTTTGCTTCGTTTTAAAAATATGATGGAGCACAAGTTTTCATTTTTACCAACTTTAAATGGTTGTTTACCAACTTTTAAACATACGCACGTGCTTTCTTAGCAGTATAAACAAACCTTCAATCCGGAGTAGGAATTGACCGGAATAGGCCGCGCAGCAATATCGCCAGACCATGTGTCGTCAGACTGTTGAGTAACATCATGTTTACGCTGTGCCCTTTACCTCTTCCTTTCTCCCTTCAGAGGGCAAACCTTGAATCCTTCATCCAGGGATGCAAGGCATTTGGACTCAAGGACCAAGAAGTCTTCCAGGTCAACGATCTTTTCGAAAACAAGAACATCCCACAGTTCACACAGTGCCTTGTCGCCCTTGGCCGCTATGTAAGTAGTCTTCTCATCAAGATGTTAATGAACCCGTCTTTAGTTTGTCTAAAAAGTCGTTAAAATCACGTCAAAATACGACGTTCATACGACGTTTTCCTATGGTACAAGTTGACGTCTTAAAGACGTCTTTCTTTGACTAATAAGACGTAAAGATCAGGTCAAAGTATGACGTAAGTATGATGTAAAGACGTAAATAAGACGTGATTTTTACCAGTTTCTGCTATCAGGGTAAGTGTAGGCCACCTTGAGAGACTGTTCCTATTTTTGTTATAACCTTGTGTAGTTTTACGTCATCCCATTCTGGAATACAATGTCATGTAAGGTTATCTCAATTGCTATTTGATCAGGTAGAATCCAACCTTTCTTTTTCTTGATGAGTGATTTATGAAGTAATCCTGATGTTATCTTTGATCTTGACCCACAGGCCCAAGCTGAACCTGGTTACGATGGCCCCATCCTTGGGCCTAAGCAATCCGAGGGCAACGTCCGTGAATTCACCCAGGACCAGCTGGATGCTGGCAAACACATGATCGGACTCCAAATGGGTTCCAACAAGGGTGCTTCACAGGCTGGTGGAGACTTCGGCAGACCACGACAGGTCCACTCAGAATTCAAATAGACGACATATCCCGATAGCAGCACGTGACCTCTCAAAGTTTCAAAATGGAGTCGACGCAGTATCCGTGGAAGCAAAAAAGAAAGACATTTGAAGTCTTCCAATATTTTGTTTTCTTATTTACGAAAATACATTGCAAAACCAGTGACCCTGTATACTAATCGCGTTGCTCTAAAATAAGTCGCGGTACTATTTCCTAAATTCAGCGCATTATCAAATCTTGAACTGTGAATTTGAAATAACAGAGATATGTTCTGAATGATGCTGGTTTTAAACATGAACTATTATGATGTCGATGCCATTATCACATGGTCAAATATTTAACATTTAGTGTTGGTCAAAATTTAGATCATTTTAAAACGGTTATCTATCAAACCATTACTCATGACATTGGTAATCCGAAAAAAAAACTTTGAAAGGATCACTTCTGAAAATAATGAAAAATCTTTTATTACCGATTTGTATTTATTTCAGTTCATTTTCTATAGAAATCGCAACGCTCAATTTGTTTGTATGAAATCAAAGTATTTATGTCAATTTTCAAAATGTCTTTGTTATGTTCGGGGCTAATAGCACATCGGTAGATAAACGTATTGCAAAAGTTTATTTTAAAATGAATAATTATTATTCTGTAATGCTGAAAATATTGATGGACATACTTATTTAAGTGATAGGATAGTCAAATGTTTTTTGTTCTTAGATTTTGTAGAAAAGGGGAACGGTGCACAAGGTTACATGCTTTTGAAGCAAATATTATTATAAGCACATTGGCGCGAATTGAAAAGATTGGTGAACTTAGTTATACAAAAAACGAAAACGACAAAGTAGCGTGTATGTTGGTAACAAAAGAGTAATGTTTGTAGAAAAAAGCCATTTTTAATTATTTGCAATATTTTATCATCAACTACATGTTCTGTATCTATTGACGTGAAGGAATTATTATACAAAATGTTGTAATACTGATTGATTAAAATCCAATCAGCGATTTTTAAACATTTCATCTTTCAATCTCCGGCTTGTTTATACAATATCTGAGAAACAATCACAATCTGGTGTTCCAACTTCGCCATGTGATCAATATGATTATAGAATGTAAATGACAATATCAAAGAGAAACCCAATAAAAAACAAAAATCACTGTGATAAATTATTTTGCCCCTAACATGACGCATCCTTGGTGTTTATTTTTATTTTTTTTTTGTAGTAGATGTGTCTGAAAAAGAGATTTTTTTGTGATAACTCGATCAAATGTATTTTTGAGATGATTTTCAAATATTCCACGTAGATTGGACTGCACAATGCCTGCTTATTATGCTGGATATCTTGGATAGCATACTTTTCATGACAACAATTATCTACATTTTGCTCGATATATCATCTTTCTCATGATTTGCGTGTGATTGTCTCACAAAAGTTCAGAATTCATGCACATTTTCATAAGTCCAGTTGTCTGATGTCTATAAGTCGTGCTTCAAAGTTCTTTCAATTCATAAAAACAGGAATGATTAAACACGCCCCCAGTTTGACTCGCTCTTTAAAAGAAAATAAGGTGAATTGAAGTTCTCATTGAGTTTAAAACTACTCCTTTTTGCAATCAAACATTTTATTGATCATGAGAGGAATGGTAAATGTTCAATAGCGACCGGAGTGTGATTTGATTTCTTTCGAAATTCTTTTCTATCTCAATTCCATGACTAATTGTAATTCGATATCATCCTTGCCATAAAATACACCGCAAGAAAAGTGTCTAAATTCATGAACTGCCCTCTATCTAATGGATGTCAAAATGCTTGAAAAAAATCATATACGAGCATCGATTAAACATAGTTGATAGAGTATTTATAGAATTGCAAGCTTATCCTTTTATAAGATTTTCCCTGCCGTGTTCATCATTTGGTCTTGATGTAAACATATCTACTAGAGAGAAGGAGTGAAAGAGAGAGAATGAAAAATGAAGATGTAAGGAGTGTTGATCATTTTTAAACGCTTTATTTTCAGAAAAACGGGCGTTTTTGCATGGTCGTGTTTTTCTGTCATATTGAGGACATTATCATGTTCATGACATTCAGCAGAAAATCATAATCATTTGAGCACATCAAATTACATCTCACATTCATGAATTCTCAATTTGGCATAATTGTATGACGTGTAACCAAATAAAATGCAGAGAAAGTTATTCTTATGATTCTCAAAAAAAAAAGAATATCGATTCAAATCGGGGAAGACTATGTATGAAGTTCATCCCAGCTCTGTTGTAATCATATTTCATTTCAAAACACATATCTTTATGTCCTTATGAGTGATTGAATGACGCTTTATATATATATATATAAACAAAACAAAAAACACTCTTTGCATTTTATTGCTTCACCCTGTAGACAGTATAGGCCTGAAAATATGATGATTATATATTGTCTTCTTATAGTATTGTTTTGGTTCTCTTCCCTTTCCCCTTCAACAGACAGAAACCTCCCCTTATTCAAAACACAGCATATTTTATTTACGAATTAAATGTATGTAATAATGGCATAATTCCATAGAATGGTGAATTATTAATTTCGTTTTTGGCATAGAATCGTCACACATTTCACTCTAAGCTAGCGTTTAAGTTATTTTTGTAAGCATGAATACCAAATAAAGTTGAAAATGGAGGAAAGGAAGTAAACAGGTCAAAGTATTGGAAAAAAAGGGGGAAAATGATGATACAGCTGTACAAAGAAAAAAAAATTGTAACAAATTAAAGGGCAATCCAACCATTGCATTAAGTTCGTTAGTATCAAAGCAGAAAAATAAGAAAATAGATAGGAGGAAGTTTAAAATACATCGGACCAACAATAGGCGAGTAAAGACTATTTGAAATATCAGATCCCTAAATCTATGCGAATCTCTAATTGGCTATATTTGATCAGTGTGGGTTGTGACTCTCCCACCCACCATTGGAAAAAAATCAGATACATACAAATGCCCGCCCAAAGGCTTTTGTTCTGTTAAATCAAAAGTGAGCACTAAAGTCATGTATCACACAAAGGGTATAACTCAGTACCCGGTCAGATTGCCGTTGGAAAATTCCACTTAAGAACCAGCTCAAACCTGGATTTGAAACTTTGGTAAAATGCGGACCAAATAAGGGTCTTAAAAACGATTAAAAAACTAATGTAAAATAGATCAGATAGGAGTAACAATAATACGCTAACTTGCTAAGGGAAAAAAATAAACGATGCTAAATCTGTGTAGGCAATGATCTATAATAGATATCCCACCGTAGTTAAGTTTAGAAGCTATGTGATATAATTCGATGAGAGAGTGCATGGATGAGAGTCCTGCTTGTATAGATTTAAAAAGATGGTTCCTTTTACCTTTACATAATATGTCTCGGTTTCGGTAAAATGGCTTATAAATGGGAGAATGGTTAGACCTTTTATGAGAAAGGAAATGCAATCAGAACTGTAATAACTTCAGGAAAGGCATGGCGATACTTAAACCTGGCAGAAACAATGTTACTATAGTAACTACCGTTTTCATGTACATGTTATCACATCACCATTGTTCACGTTCCGCTGGCATGATTGATATAATTACGTAATCATCAATATCACGTGATCACCGTGGAGACGCCACCATCACCACCAAGAGATGCTTATCAGAGGAAGCGCTTTCATTACATAATCGTGACCATAATCCATTTTCATTTCTAAAGACCCAAGGGTATTTTCTTCACTCACATCATTGTAAGTGCATTATTTCTTTCTTTTTCGTCGTGCTTCTTTTTCTCTCCTGCAGCCATGGATTGAATTTCGTTTCTTGTCATTATCATAAAGTCATATCAGAAATAGACCTATACGACGATCACAATGCTCATTCGAGTTTTGTATGCAAAGGAATCATGGTTGCTTGTTCTAGCAATTATTGCTCATGTTCCATTGAACCATCCAGGAGAATACCACAAAAATATGTTTTTGCATTATTTCCATCACTATATATGGTACAGTGCATAATTGAATCATCTGGGACCCGTTTCGCAAAGCTTTTTTTCGATGACAAATGACAACAATCAGTGACGCATCTGCTGATAACCAATCAGAAGCAAGAATTTCACCAGCTTATAACAACCACTGGCATTTGTCACTGATAAAAAGTTTTTTTTGAAATGGGGCCTGATCATTGTCCTAAGAAATCTTTTTGACAACATTGCATTGCATCAGACAAATATGTAATTTGTTTCAGAAAATCACGTTATCAGATATGTCTTAGATCATATATGCAACCGTACCAACAGCATAATATACCAGTTCATAGTTGCAGTCTGAGCAAGTGTAGATAAAAGTGGTGGCAGACCAAATTGTGAAATGCATGGAGACACTACTGGATACGTGCTCATGAAAGTTTAATTTTTCATTTCTGCACAAGCAGTGCACTCCATGCTACACGGGTGGAAGTATTCTTCGAAAAGGGGGAAGGCTATTGATGTAGCACCTCCATCGTTGAAGGAGTGATTATTTCAAAATGTACAAAGTGGGACCTCTTCATGTTTTGAAGATCTGTGGATAATCGTGATCACTTGAGACGTGTGCTAACCGTGAACTGGTCTGTTGTATTGTATGGCAACATGTTAATAATAAGGGTATTACAATATAAAATCATTTCATCTCTAGATTGGTCAACAAATTCTGTCCCGGAGCAGTCAAGAAAATCGAGACGTCAACTGCAGTTTTCAAGCAGGTAAGTTTACAGGCGTAAACATTCATACTTTGGTAATCAGAAATGTCACTGATTACATATTAAAAAAAATTATTTATGTAAAATAACGCAAAGGCCATATCAGGTTATGGGAACAGACGTGTCAATTGAATCATTCCAAACATTTTTTTGTTTACATGTATATTGGTTTGACATTAATGATTCACAGCATTGCTGGCGCCATACTCTTCGCGTTTTTTGTTCACAATAAGATATGAACAATTAATAGAATTTATCAAATTAATTTCTTTTTTTCTTCGTCCTAAAAGAAAAATAGTGCTCACTTTAATACACACAAAATTAGTGAACTTAGATCTGATCGAAACTTACAGTTGATCTAATTGCGATTCCAATTCTTCTTTCCCTCTTTTTGCACTACATGTCTCATCTTCATATTGCATCTCCATAATTGGACAACACATTCTCCTACTTATGGTACGTACACCCTGGATCATCATCTTTCGTACCTGTCTACCGCTTTCTTGGTCTGCCTGGTGACCACCCAACATACGTCCATGACGTCCACCAACCGATGTCCACCGTCTTTTGTACACTGACCAACGTACAACGTTCTACCAACACCAACTCCCTTGGACCCAATTTCCGGCCTGTACTCCCTGTTGCTCTTCCCTTGACACTGTCCCTCTTCCATGGACACACAATATCTACAAACTGCATTTCTTTGTGGTCTTCTCTGGATACTTGTTTCACTCCTATGGGCACACACAATCTCCGGCCTGTACTTCATGTTTTCATTTGGCACTGTCTCGCTACCATTACACCCAACTGCACTCCTAACTTGGTCTTGGACACCTTAAACAGAGGGCAAACCTTGAATCCTTCATCCAGGGATTGAAGGTCTACGGACTCAAGGACCAAGATGTCTTCCAGGTCAACGACCTTTATGAGTCCAAGAACATCCCACAATTCACAGGGTGCATGGTCGCCCTTGGCCGCTTTGTAAGTATTAAGATACAAAGAAGCTCTTCATCAATTTAACATATTTTGGTTGTAATCCATGTTCCGCTTCCTTTTGTCACGTGTATAGAGTATACAAATAATACAAATCAGTGAGGGCATTTGTAAGAATTACACACACAAGGTACCTTTGGAACAGTCTCTTTCGACTGTTTGAAGGTACCGAGTGTGGGTAACTTAAATAATGCCCGAACACAATGATGTGCATTATTTGTTTTTATAAGATTGTTTCAAAACATGATTTTGCTAATGACCTGTCAATATCCAAATTAGGCGCGTTAGGCAAAATAAATGCCTGGTCACGTATACGCTTTCAACCAATAATTTGATAAGAATCCACGTCATCATCTTACAAATGATAGCAATTGGCTTTGTTCTTCTAGAACACATGAGGTCTTTAGGAGATGTGAATAGAGGAAAGAGATAACATGGTCAATATTACCGATAGGCCATTTTCGTCATGCAATGACATTTGACGCACAAATCTCGGTTTAAGGGCTTCGTTATAAACTATTTCATTCACCTGTTATGAATAATTGTATTTCAATAGTCTAGTCAGAATGCGAATAGCATTATTATTATTGTTGCTTGGAAGGACAAACATTATGACCCGTCCTACCTATAAACACATTATGTATGCAATATGCATTCTGACAATTGCAATGCACTCATAACAGGTAAATGAAATAATTCGTATTGAGGCACTTAATCATACATGTTGATATATTACGAAAACGACCTGTTGAATGCATACCGTCTTCTCTTGGCGACTCAAAACCTTCCCACAGGCTTGGCAAACATAGCAACACATAATTGTTGCATAGTGGATCATATCCATATAAATTGCGCAATATTATTATACAATTAGGATAGTCACCTTAAAGAATAAGTGTAAGTATTCTAACAAAACATCTAACATTTATTCTTACCCTATGAAGTATAATATTCCTTGCGAAAGTGTAAAGAAGATATATAAATGGAGTTATTCTGCATAATTTAATGTCTTTTAGCATGGCACGGGCGCAGCCATTTTCTTGAAATGACGTACCAGACGAGGTTGTTCATAATCATGCACCAACTTGTTCATGCAATTTACGTTCTGGCAAATTAAAAAAAAAAGAAAAAAATAAAAAAAAAACAAGAAAAGGAAGCATCCATAAGTTTGAAAATGTGTTTATTTGATAAAATATGAGAATTCTGTAAATGTTTTATTGATGCACTAGTTGAATGCGTGTAATTATTGAATTCACTTCGTCTTTCTTCGGTCCATACAGGCCCAGTCCCAACCCGGCTACGACGGCCCCATCCTAGGACCCAAACAGTCTGAGAGCAACGTCCGTGAATTCTCGCAGGACCAGATGGATGCTGGCAAGCACATGATCGGACTCCAAATGGGTTCCAACAAGGGTGCTTCACAGGCTGGTGGAGACTTCGGCAGACCACGACAGGTCCACTCAGATTTCAAATAGATCCCTTACCCCCAATCCTCACCAACAACCAATATATATCCCACATCATCGCATACCCAGCCCAGTTCGCGGACAGGATAAATAGGAGGAAGAATAAAGGAAGGGGGAGGGAACGGAAACGTTTGCTAAAAAAGAACAACATATTTCCATGCCAGACGTGTTTGCATTAGAGGGAAATATTGAGAAATGCGCTTCCCCCCAAAAATGTGACAGAAGCAATTTTTCGTTTCAAACTTTTTTTCAAAACACTGTTGTAATATGTGGCAAATTCGCAATGTAATCTGAAAAAATTCTAAATTTGGGGAAATCTGTTTATCCTGTAATATTTACAAGGCAGCACATTTATTTCCCCTTTTCTTTAACGGTTACGCATAACATTTTCGTATCAATAAGCATCATTCTACAAAAAAAAGTTTAGTTTAGTATAATCTCTATTTTGTTGTATGTATTCATTACTATCTTGCTGATCAATTTTTGTTCTTAGCCCATGTTCTCCAGTTTCAAAACGAAATCCATTTTTATCACAAAGTAGTTTTTTGCTGACGCATAAGAATTTCTTCGTCTTAATCATTGAAGGGGAGAATATGATAATGACATGAAGCTTGTATTGTATTGCATGAAATGTAACTTGTGTAATATTTAGAAATATATCTGTGTATATGTTCACCGGATTGCTAAGATATGACATAGAGAACGGAGACGATTATTCAGGCTTGTTAACGACACGACTAAACATAAATCATGTTATTTTTCCTCAAAGAATAGATGACGCCATAATGAGTTTGATACAATTTTTTAAACAAAAATGATGTTAACAGTATATATGGGATATAATTTAAAAACAAATTAAAAAGCAATTATGTTCCTTAGCCCACTTGACTTCTTTGTTTTATCAGCATTCATCAATTTCTTTAAAGAACGATTCGAATACCCTTTGGATTAAAAAAAAAATCACTTGAGTGCATACTATTTAAACGTTGATCGCTGTACCAGTTATTAAAATATAGAAGCTATTTAGCAAAACTGAAACTCTAATTCACTTAGATGTCATGATATTTATTTCATTTAAATTATACACCGTTATACTTTCGTACTTATGAAAATAAAGTTGCTGCACACAATCCGAAATACTTATACCTTTTATTTACTTCATGTGTTATTCTGTATGAGTTCTGCAACTGTTTCAATACGTTATTTCGATTTTTACATACTCTCTTTTATCAGTGTTTCACCTTTCGAATTAAAGTTAAGAGAGAGAGAGATAGAGAGAGAGAGAGAGAGAGATGGAGAGGGAGAGAGAGTTGGAGACAGATAGATATATGGATGGAGAGTGACGCTCAAAATACACGGGGTCGGCGGGCGATTCACCATCGTGAATTCCTTAATCGCCCCCGTCAGAGTGCTCACGGGAGCGATTGCAAAATTAAGAATCGCCCCCGTGGAATTATGAAATAAAGATGATCTTTTCTGTTATTTAAAGGAGCTACACAAAGAAAATTTACTAAAAACTGATAATTAGAACAAATTACATATGGATAGAAAGATTTTCTCTTGAAAAACACGAATAATTTACTGAGAAATCATATAGATATCGTGGAGAGGCGTAAAATGCCATTTTTCAAGACCCTTCTTAAACCCCCAAGCG
>BEXV01001529.1:43543-65741 GCA_003118195.1 Hemicentrotus pulcherrimus
CATACACACACGTACGCGCGTCCAGACTGAAAACCGCTCGTAACCAGACAGTCATGCTGAGGTGACTCTTGAAATGACAGCTGTGGGGATATCCAGGATGGGAAATTCCCACTTTGTACAGGGTGTGTATTCAAAGATATACTTGAGTTTTGCTCATGGTGAAATCAACTGACTGAAACACCGGCTGAAACAGATTTGGAAAGGTTGATCATGTCGCATATGTAAGTATCTATACCCTAAGATTTTGAAATTATCAAAGTGATAAGGAATTGGAACAGTTTTGCTAAAATTCATATGCACTATTCACAGAGTAATCCTTTTTCAAGAGACATTCGTGTTCTGTGCAATTCTTCCACACTAACATTTAAAAAATGAAAAACAAAATATCAAACAAATTACTGTTCACCTTTCCCAGAAGTCAAAGTTCTCTTTTTTATGTTTGCACGTACAATGCGCTATTATCATTTTGATAGCGTTCTCTATTTATTCTGGCTATCCAAAGTCCGATGGAAAGAAAATCGGAAGAAAATACAATAGATAAAATTAAGTATGGACATCACTAATTGAACCCACTGTTTGTTATACTGCGCAGTCTTTCATGTAGCTTTGATCATAGACCAACACCATGTCTCCAAATCAAATTTGTTTCATGTTGCACATACAGTATCATTTTACCATAGGGAACGCAAGTTACTGGCTTTTAGGTATTGCGTCATAGCAGCTTGTTTGTTCTGAGATACCCTGTACAGATGTCGCAATTTTTCACGATCGCGCTTCCGCGAGTGCTGATAATATGTCAATACCTATGACATGAAAGGCCCAGCACAAGTGATTTCAGTACAGTGTGTTATGTGTTTTTCTTCCTCTATGTTTTGGATCAGCCACAGCTCATACAGTTTTAAAAAGCAGGAGGAAAAGTATGGGGAAAGCAAAAGGAAAAGCAGAAGGAAAACAAGAAAGATAGCGACCGTTTTGTAATCGTCGTAGCGCTTACCCTCATCCAGTCTTCATTATTACGAACTGTCATTGATTTCGAATGGGGAATGAACAAAACAAAGCGGGCACTAAGCAGAAGCATTCAAAAAAGCATCGTAAATTATCGAATTCTAAACTCATGGAGGAAACGCAGGAGGAAAAGCCTGAGCCTGAGGAACCGGAGAAAGTCGAGGAACAATCGGAGGACAATGGGGAACAACATCAAGATTGGACAAGCGAAAATGGGGGAGCAGCAGATAAGGGAGAAGGTGACTTAATCGGACTTGATCAGAAGAAGAAGAAGAATAGGAGGAAGACGAAAAAGAATTCTAAACTAATGGAGGAAACGCAGGACAAAAAGCCTGAGCCTGAGGAACCGGAGAAAGTCGAGGAACAGTCGGAGGACAATGGGGAACAACATCANATTCTCCCCTCGCTGGAGCATTCCAGCTAGATGCTAATTATATAATATAACCTATAGGTTCATATAAATGCATACTACCATGGATATGTACGATTGAAAGACCCTGATTATGATAATGTTGGCTGACTCAAAGATTTCTTTTGGGTTGCTAAAGGCAACCAGTTATGAAATACACTAGGGCCCTTATACATCACGATTTGCGATTGAACGCGAATCAAACAAATAAAAGCATCGTGATTTTCAAGATTGCGTTTTGGAGACTTTGGGCGTTTTAAGAATAGTAACTTTTTACTCTAGACTTACAAGCAACCACCGTATATTTTTTTGAGAGAAACTAGCCTTGTGCCAAATACAAATATATATTAATAATAATTTCAAGATGTTGTGATCAAGAAAAGGTTACTTACTTTACATTTCCATCTGGGAATTTATAGGGCTGTTGTTTCCTGAATATATGCGCTACTCGAGAACATGGAATGATTTCTAGAGAGCCGCCACACATCCAGATCTGGAATAAAAGAACAGATTTTATTTGGGTATTTATCATCTTTAAATCTTGATTTTCTTCCCGTCATCAGTTTCATTCCTTTTAAAGTTCTATTCGCTAACAACAATTTGTTGAGGGTGAAAGAACTTGGTGCTTTGCCATCACGATTTCTTGAAATATGGTGGTGAGTTTCTTATATCAGAGAACATTTCAAATATAGACCAAGAAAATACGAGACCAATAATCTTTGATATGATAATTGTCGTTCATCTGAATTTTCTTTCATTTGATGAAAACAGAGGCTTACATGCGTAAATGAATGCTTTGTTTTATAAATATTTCCTGCGACAGATATCACATTGTAGCAGGGAATATGACAACGTGATTTCTTTTAATCCAGTGGCAACGGTAAAACCTCCATATTACGAAACGAATTACGGAGAGTTATACGCTTGCTGCATCCTAGATATAGGTTGAAGTTTAACATGCCATTTTGTTCATATGATTTTCTTTTTTCATTTGCAGGAAAGTTACCTTTATACATTTAATTACGTAAATGAAAATTAGATTGGTATAAATGTTGTCACCGAAGCAGTTACTATGGCAACGTATATTTCCATCGAGCAAGCTAGCGCGCCGTTTTGTTATGTTGTGTAACACTTTACGTCACACACCTTAAAGGAGAGTTCAAGGTTCTCAGCACCCCAGATATCGAAGCCGGGGTCGTAGGTGCCGATACGGTAGAAAAAATCCTTGTCCATTGAGAACAGTCCTCCGGCCATCGCTGGCGATCTGAAACGATTACGGAAACTACGGTAATATATGATAAATTATAAAAAAAAAACGAACATATTACAATTAACACTAAACAGTGGCATAGCTGTACCATTAATAAATCATCCCACAATCCATCGTGAGAGTCTATTGGGGATGTGTCGTGGTACAGCGGTTGACTCGCTTAAGCTATGATCAGGGTAATAATCGTGGATCACCAGAAGTGTCACGGCGTAATCGTAAGCTAATCCACCTTGATACCCTGATAGTTAGATAGGTAATTTAAAACTAAAATTTTGTAACAACATTACGTTGTATACGGGTTTTTATTTTTCGGTGTCGAGTCTCGTTTTAAATCTTTTCAGTCGAAGAACAATTTTTCTCTAGATAGATAGAAATATAGAGTCTTTAATTATACTTGATTGATAATAATAATGATAATAACATATTTTTTTTTTTAAACCAGGGTAGCCATCATTAGTAATAATCTCCAAGTTTGGAAGCGCTTAGAGACTTTAATACTTGTAATTCGCGCTATATTTAAAGCTGATTATTATTATTAGTAGTAGTAGTAGTAATATTAATACTGTTCTCCCTGAGGGCCCTGCAATCATATCATTACCACCGGCTTTAGCCAAACTACCATGAAAAGGCGCTCAAGCATTCAAGGAGTTTCTTCCTACCGGGTACCTCACCTTGATGGAGTGCGGCAATGTAGGCTAAAATGACTTGCCAAAAGTCATTAGTGATGCGACAGGGATCCGAACCCCTTACTTGATTGGATAGGAAGAGGAATATCCACAGTTGAAATAGTAAGTTTGTACTGCTTAATATACCCCCTGGGTAAAGAGAATGCGTATCGTGTTAAATGCCTACCTGATTGGCCATGATTCATCGTCTCTCCGCCTCGCCTCGTACTCCGGGATTCCATTCCATGTAAATTTCATCTCCCAGTTAAAGGCACCGATGATTGAAGCTCCGGACCCGGCGTACCTAGCAAATAACNTCTAAACTAATGGAGGAAACGCAGGACAAAAAGCCTGAGCCTGAGGAACCGGAGAAAGTCGAGGAACAGTCGGAGGACAATGGGGAACAACATCATGATCGGACAAGCGAAGATGGGGGAGCAGCAGATAAGGGAGAAGGCGACTTAATTAGACTTAATCAGAAGAAGAAAAAGAAAAAGAAGGGTGTAGGGAATGAGCCCCTCCAGCCCCAGGTCCTGGGCGCTCCCCTCGTCCAGGTGGTACCAAGATACGTGGAGGAGTTCGTGGGCTTAAACGTAGGTGGTGTGGTGTATATGACTAGTCGCAGCACACTGTTCCGATACCCCGACTCTTTACTGGGAATACTCTTCACAACATCGGTCCCGACCCCAAAGGATGGCCAAGGTAAGACTAGTATAATATTTATAATAATTATACTGAATATCGAAAGAAACTCGCCAAAATTATGTTAAATAGAAGGAGATCATTAAAACCTTCAAGATTAAACAAAAAAAAAGTTTCCTTAAGAATAGTTCAATGACATCACAAAAATAATATGAATACCCCCAATAAACTTCTTAAGATATAACCAGGGGAATTCTCAGGGGGTCGTTTTCAGAGGGTAGGTGATCTTTTGGCATCATCGGTAGTTTCCTCGCGGGTATTTATCCAGGGGAAGGTTGTCCGGCCTCATTGTCCGGGGTAGAATTCCTCTTCTTAGAAACACAGGGATAGTTTCCCTTGGAAAGTAATTGTAGAGGCTTTTGAAAATTCAACTGAAAGGTCATTTCAATAACATGTTGTATATCAAATAGAAGGTATTTTTCGAAAACGTAATACTTCANGGTTATCAACTTTCCAATTGTGTCACCAAATTATCAATAACACTGTCACAAAGATCTACAGAATATCAACTCCAGGAAATGTCTATAGACTCTATACCCGTCGTATTGCCTATAGAAATGATGTTCGGATGAGATCGTGTTAGATAATATGAGACTAACTCTTGCAATATTAGTTATACTGATTTTCTTTTTATGAAGGAAAGATATGAAAATCAACAGAAAATATGGCTGGACTTAAACAAAATTACTGATTGAAATGATTAAAGAAAGAAAGGCCAAATACTTTGGCCACATTAAAAGACACCAGAGTCTCTTGAAAGATTTGTCCATCTAGACATGGAGTGGAAAAACACTACAACGTACAATGGAATGACAGAGAGAACAGGATATGTGTGGAAGAATGCTGCAATCAATCTCCGAGCTGGAAATGACACCTTGGTAGATGGGTAGTTTATAACCTGAAGAAGCCCTATGGGCGAATCTTTGTTACGGCATTACGTGGTAAACGGATTTATTTTTTGTTGTTTTGGTGTTGATTCTTGTTTTAAATCTTCTTAGTCGAAGAACAGTATTTTCTCTAGATAGATAGATAAAATAGAGTATGCAATTACACTTGATTGATAATCATAGTAATATTTCTTTTTCTTTTTCTTAACCATGGTAGTCATCATCATATATTGCTACTGTTCTCTATGAGGGCCCTGCAAACATATTACTACCCCGGCTTTAGCCGAGCTACCATGAACAGGCGCTTAGGCATTCAGTGTATTTCTTCCTACCGATTACCCATTAAATTCACCTGGGTGGAGTGTGGCAAATGTAGACTAATGACTTGCCAAAAATCATTAGGGCTGCGACAGGGATTCGAACCCCTCCACAGCTAAAATAGTCAGTTTGTATTGCTTAATATACCCCTGGGTAAAGAGAATGCGTATCATGTATAAATGCCTACCTGATTGGCCATGATTCATCGTCTCTCCGCCTCGCCTCGTACTCCGGGATTCCATTCCATGTAAATTTCATCTCCCAGTTAAAGGCACCGATGATTGAAGCTCCAGATCCGGCGTACCTAGCAAATAACAACAAAATATATCGATTTTAAGCCTTCACATTCATGATGATTATTATGATGATATTGATGATGCTGATGACGATCATGACTATGTTTATAATAACTGTACTACTAAANACTTCATTATAAGTCCACGCTTCGCAATAGGTGATGGTCAAGGCTATTGATTTGCCCTAATTTGATTTTTCGAAAATCTTTACGTTCGTGCTGCCTATACTTATATCCACGAATCTAAATGCGTCCTACAGATTCTGTCAGAATTCCATTTTCTTTTCATCTCGCACTTCTACTACAGGAAATTACATGATAGACGGCGATGGGCAGATGTTCCGACACGTTCTGAACTATATACGCCGGGGCGCCCTCTGCCTCCCAAATGATTTCCAGGAGCACCGGCTTCTCCAGCAGGAAGCAGCCTTCTACCAGCTTCCTGAACTCCAGGTTCTCATCTCTCAGGATCTCAGTAGCAAGACTGAAAGCACGCCAAGCGGGGTCTTGGTCGAGACTCCGATCAAAGTAGAGCCTACAATTAAAGAGACTTGTAAGTATGTCATCGAGATCTTCGTCAGCGAAGAAGACAACACACCGCAATCGTGGCGCATCTATGGCGGCCTCAACTTCCTGGAGAAGATTCCCACCCTGAGTGACTACATTGATCAATACAGAAAGGGCAGCCAGTGCCTCCAGTTCACCACGCAACATCCGATGTTCCCTTCGAACATCCACAGGAGATTCCCAAAGACCACCCTGTTTTACCACATATTCCATCTCGGCTTCAAACTCCACACTTCTGAATGTATGGAGATCATCGAAGAAAATGTCGTAATCCCATGGATAAGATACCTTTTTACATCCACAACATTATAGTCATATTGCCATCTCTTTCTAAAACTAGTCAATGCCTTTTATGGTGAGATAATTAGGAGCGATTGTAATCGCACATCCATTGCGCATAAACACTCGTAGTTTACCAAGTCATTCGCAACAATTATTGTCTTATTCCTCGCCTTCTAACATCTTACATCAAAATTATAATTGGATACGCAATACCAGTATCAGTAGACAATAGATAAACGATATGACTCTAAAATATATTGCCATAGCAATATCTATATTGTCATTGTCTCCGAGTCGACCAACATGAATTCATAGTCTCGGCGCCCAACAAAAGCCAATCATTAATATATTGATATTTGCGCCTCATAGATAGCCTAACATTAATTTTGTCATGCATGACGTTAGGTTTCATGATTTAATTCCAAGATACATATTGGTCAATGGTTTAATCTGCTTCGTGTCGAGTGATGTACTGCCATCTGTCGTTAATTTAGGAGTAGAATGATAGAAAATACGATCTCGAAGACTTTGAGATATCGAAGCTGAAGGGCAATTTCAATACCCCTTGCACTGTTTATCGCACAGGAAGTCTTGTACGGATTACGTATAAATACGTTATCGTAATGTTCGCGCATTTCCATAAGAGAGTAGGGCGCTTTAGCAACGCGATGAAAGCAAAGACGACGGGAGAATTGACTCAACCGAGATCGTCCTGTACTATGCTCCCGTCTTCATTTGTAACCTGTATATGAGCGCTTCCGCAAACACGATGGAAGGCAAAGGCGAGGGTAACCGAGCAAAATAATCAATCTGCGCATGTGCGAACCAGAATTTTCTCCGTCTTGTTGATTTTCACGACTGTTCTCAGCCATAATGTAGTGTAACCAAATTTAATGCATAAGTCTTTATGAAGTGCCTCAATACAAATTATTACATTCACGTGTTAAGAATAATAGTATTTCAATAGACAGAATCCGAACTGCATGCATTGATCTCGGTTGGGTGAATTCTCCCGTCCCCTTTTCCTTCCGTCGCGTTGCTAAAGCGCCTAGTAGTGATGGACAAGGCTTTTGAAATTGACCAAGGATGGTTTCTCGATCGTCTTCAAGATGATGACAGTTTGAACTTTGGACTTACAATTTGTGCCTGACATCAGGTACCGACCGCTCCACCGAGATCATGTCGCTGACGTACTCGTTGAAGTAGGCATGGTCCCAGCCGATCTTGACCTTGGCCGACTCCTCTAGTTTGGTCCGAACGCCGGCGCCATTTTCTCCAGGGCCATTGGGGTTACGTGGTTGAGAGGTGACATCAACATCACGGATCAGGTGCTTAGCAGATGGATCCTGCCGAGAAAGAACGTTATTGTAACCAAATGTAAATGTGTCGTCAAAAATATGTGAAGTTTACCAAACACCAATGGATATTTGCTCTGCAGGTTAGTGGATCTATGTCGCTACATAATATTCAAAGTTTGAGCTTCAAATATCACTTCCTTAAAGGCCGTCAACACTACAGGGCCAGAAGGGATTATAACACACAGCGAGGTCACTGACAGGTGGCTATCTCATTAACTCAGCTCTCAACTAACATAAGACAAAGAGGATCATGGGGGACCAACAGGCACCGATGTGGGAAGTTTTCTATATAGAGGGAGCAAGTAGCTACAAGTAGGACGGTGGGGCTTTAAAGAGATATTGCAAGTTTGAATCCATCCTCAATCAAATCCTTTAGTCCATAAAATGCCGGGTTAAGTTCATTTGAGGTGATTTGATACATTCTCGCTATACACAGATTTTGTCCTGTTGATTGGCACACTCTCGTCATGGTGAACAACCTCTTTCATTTCTTCTTCTCCTTCTTCTGAGTAAGTCTGCCTCCTTCAATTTATTGACTGAAGATTCTTGTAAACTACATGTATGTGCGTGTGTTAACCGCAAGTTACGTCCATTCGAGTGATATTTACATTATAATACAGTTTCTTAATACAAATATTTACAAGCTCTTGTGCTCTTTTCATTCCCATCCATGAACATCATAGTTGTAGCATAATCACTACTTGAATTGCTCCCGATATGATATCGTCTATCAAATAAGAATTAGATATACATGTATGTAGTAACATTTTGGTGCCACATTAAATGTTGTGTGTATTCCCTTGTAACCTATGCTTTGTTCAGTGCTCATCATTATTTCTGTTTTCCAGCAAAATAAAAGATACACGGGTTTTTATTAAAGTTACTGTTCAGTCAGAATATGTCTCTAGTTCAATAAAGATAGATAGATCACGGCAACATTCGACCATTAATGTTGTTTTACTGTTAAGTAGTTATTAAGGAAGTATCATGGAATATTTGTTTGTTATCAATCATGTTGTGTAAATGTAAGTCATCTTTCTATTGAATGATTTTGCCTTTCACCAGCACGATTAAAATTATTTGACTGTTATTTTAAAAATAAACATGTTTGACATTTGTTTTTATTCCTTGAGAGTAAAATTTCAACTTTCTTCGTTTTTAAATATTACACACTTTCACATTGGGAACGTTGTGATATTGTGTGTGACTGAAATATTCATGTAAAACATTGAATAACTTACACATGCCAACGAAATTACCCTTAATTATAGACCAAACATGATTTTACTCACTAAATTATTTACCTTTTCACCATTATTGTCTCCCTGTTTTGCTTCTTCCTTTTCCTTCTGGAACTTCGGAACGTCATCGATACTGCCTCGGTCTAATCTTGGACGAGTATCACTGGATTTTATGTCATTTTGGGATAATTTATCATCCTGGCCTTGCAAAACAATTTTCTCGTTGTTCCCTCGAACATTATCCAGCTCTTTCTTCAGCATTTCAATTTCCTTTTTCATATCGCCTCTAACTTCTGAGAGCCTATTGTCGTCAACGAGGTCGTCAACTATTTGATCATTACTCAGCTGCAGATGTTCTTTTGATTTATTGGAATGTAAGAGTTTATTTTCCAGGTTGTTCCCCCAAGAAAATCTGCTTGGTTTTCGTCGCCCTCGTCCCCCGCGCGCAGCCAATCTTCTGTTAGCCTCCGCGGGCTTATTCAAATCATCGCGCACGATGTCGTGTCGTAGATGAGTGTCCAGTGCGGCTTCCCCCGACAGCGCGTACGCTGGTTCCTCATTGCGCGCATTTCGCTGAGGTTCGGCGTTTGTGGGGAGTTTGTGGGTAGAACCATTACTGTCCTCTGACAAAGAGGAGTACATTGCGAGGATCAGCACATCGAGAGTGAACCAGAGGATGGAGGTGTAGAGAATAGCAAGGAAGACTCGACTCGACGAGCCTTTAATCCCGTTAAGACGCATGGTGGTGGCAGGAATCACTGCGGAAAAACAAGAAACTTGACATTTTAAATCATCTTTATTATTCTCAGATGATCATCTCACTTGCTGTCACACACATACACACTCTTTCTCTCACCACTCTTCATTTTGGTTTCTCTCTTTTTTTTGTTAAAAAATATTCTCTTTCTCTCTCTCTCTCTCTCTGTCTCTCTAAGTACTATGTGTTCCCCATTTCTTATCTCCAAACCTATTGTAGGCCTAGACCATTCCCACTTTCTTTCTACCGACAGGTTTTATTTTATTTCTTAAAGCAATCACTAGTATTCAAGAAAACGAAAATCCGAAAAGAATAAATCAAAGGGGAAACCCGAGTATTAAACGTGAAGAATAAGAACCCGGGGTGATATGGCTGCAAAAGATACATACACGTACATACAAATATACATGCATACATAATACATACATATAAAATATACGAATGTAAAAAATAAAATGTATATTATCAAGATCTATTAGGAATAAATCATTGTCAAAATCATTCCAAAAATTGGGGTAAAAATAATTATTCCATCATTATGACCAACAGTGTACAATANCCTCACCCCTTGTACACACACATAATGTACACATAGATACACACACACACACACACACATATATATATATATATATATGCCTATATGCGCGTGTGTGTGTGTGTGTGTGTAAGACATAATTAAAAGAGAGAGAGACACACACATACAGGGCAGGAGATACAATCGGGTGCAGACGGGCAGTCAGACAGAGAGAGAGAGAGAGAGAGAAAGGAAATAGAGATGAAGAGAGAAAGAGAGAGGCAGTGGCATATAGCCAGACACGCCACTCGTAACACTGGTGTCGAAATCGGGCATCCACAGATTATTTTAGCCTCCTAATATTAATGAACTCATTGGGCTCTAAACGAATGTGTGATCGGGAATAAAAGCAATCAATTACGACGCTAGTCTCTACCAAGGTCAGGGACGAGTTTATTCTCATGGATTATAGCTGAAACCCTTGCGCTGTTGCTAAAACAAGAGAACAAGGTCGTCGATGGGAAAGAACTGATAGGACGCATGGTAAAAAGAACTAACTTATAGGCATCGTTTAACAATGTTAAATCTGAGATGCACGGCCCTAAGAGTTATCAGTGTCTGTAATATGGCGTAACATTGAAGCCCTAAACAAATTGCGCTTCAAAGTGATCAAGAAGTGCCTAAAAAAAGGTAAAAATCTTTGAGTGACCGGTTTTACCATACTCGTCTTTCCCCATAGACTGTAGTGTTAGAAAAACCGTTAGAAAAACTTGATTTCAATTTCGAATCATAGGGCCCAGATATCTTGATAATCAGACAGGCGATCGGCTTGTAAAAGTCATGGAGTTCCTGACAAACTTAAGGTTTATAATTATCATTGCAGCATGAGATAAATCCAGAATTTTGTTTCAGAAGCTATCAATGTGTTGACACTATGTACGAGAACATGATATTACCAATTTATTATTTAGATCATTTGCCCTAAATTTCTCTCATGCTTTTGCTTTTCGATGTGTGTTGTATTATGTTAAATCGTCATAATACATATATTCAAATGATTGAATTATCATTTAAAGAAATATTCGTACAACCAGGTTTCAAAAGAATCTGCTTTTAATAAATTATGAATATCAGATCTATTCTTATTTAGTCCTATTTTTCCTACGATGAGATATATTTTTGCCACACATTGGTAGTTGATTGTAATTAAATATACGGTAGACTGAAAAAGATAATATTAGAATTTGGGAAGAAACACGTCCACATAGTGTGAAACTATACACTGGGTTATACACTGTACACGCATGTATACTACGCACTCGCTGCTTAAAGCGATACTAAACTGATGATCTTTCTGCCTTAAAGGGACTTGGTAACATTGTACAGATGAGAGAAAATGGTGCTAGAGTGACTTAGATATGTTTGAGTAAAAACAGACCATTATTAATGATAAAAATTGATCTGATCGATTCCATAACTCTCCCAACTATATCATTATAATTTAATTACATTTTAGGTGAATGTAAAACGTCACAAAGCAATGAGTTGGCTCCATACCATTCCATACATTTAAGTGTCAAAAGATTATTTAAAAGCGTCCGGACCCCACGGAAGACCAGCTTTTCCATGTCGGGTATGCTGAATGTGGGCAATCCACCGTATTTTATGCTTTTATACGGAAATGAATACTACTACTACTACTACTACTTAAGCCTATCTTATGTCTTATTTTAATTGAAAAACGGTTAGGAAAATTCCAAAATAGTCGGGAGATTTACTGCATAGTGATGCCTACAAAGAAAACTATAAATATCTTTGTGGTTTGAGAATGTTTTAAAGTATTTTTTGCATGTTAAAGGGTAAGTACAGTAGTAGTAAAACATATGTAAAATTTCATACAAAAATGACGGATTCTTTTAAATCAACCTTCAACCATCAACCGGCACCTTAACCGTTTATTGCACAGCGCAATATCATGGTCAACTTGCCAACAGTGCGTAATAACCTAATTCCCTCTTCGCAGACGGTGGGCTCGATGCGTATTTAAAATATGGACGAAGCTCCGGCAGATGGGGTCAATCTTAATCAATCCTTTGATGACACTAATTACATTTTGATGTGTACTGATCTCTCCCCGGCGTTAATTTTGTATTGCCCTGCAAACGTTTATTAGGTGTTCGCACGAACGTAATTAAATCTCTTCGCGAGAAATTTATTCAATTTGTATTATTGGATGCACGATAAAACAATGGATATGGTCCTGTGTACACACCAACTTGTTAAGCGGTTTCCCCTTAAATCGCATGAAGGCTATCCACACTTGTGACGTGTAAACTAGGTGTTCAGAGTGAATTGTTCTGCGTGAAGCACGCACGCAGGTAAATCCGCAGAATTTTATGGAAAATGTATGATCATATTATTAGTAGTACAGATCACGTCTGCAATATTTCATACGGTTCATATATCAACAAACTCAATTTAAAAAAGATTAGTTGCAAACTGGTTGGTACAAAGATTTCCAATACATTCTTATCCTACACGCCACTCATCCGACCTCCATTTAAATAACCCCCAAATTATTATTGCCTATAAATCGATAAGACACAATGGTCTGGATATATTTTGGAATGCTTTACCTGACAGTATTAAAACTCTCTGCATCTCTTAATTCATTCAAAGCCTAGATTTAAAAAAAAATGATATCCAAATGTTCATGAACATCATATCGTTCTTAAGTTTAACAACTGTATTCAGTCATTCGTTTTTATACAATAAGATGACCAGTTAATGAACAAAACGAATAGAACAAGTACTTCACCTGCACACATTCACATGCACACACCTGCACTTTTCTTTTTCTTTTCTTTTCTTTCTTCCAATTTTTTATTTAAATACTTTCTGAAGAAGAAAACAAAATCTTTATACGTGGCACTCCTTTTTTTCCTACCCATTCCTATAATAACGGTTTGCACCCCTCCCCTTTACCGGCTACTATCGACTTGAGCATTCTTGCTTATGGTAGTTGGACCCTACATTTATCTGTATTCTTTGATTTACCTCGTGGTGGAAGTACTATTTTAGTAAACTAATTCACCGATGAATTACTTGAGATTGTTGGTGTTCGTTTCTAAATATGTGCCTAAATGCGTATGTAAATTAAAGTAAAGTATTTGTGTGTGTGAGCTACATAATTATACATTCACCTATATACATGTAATATATATACGTATAGTTGTCGTGCTACCATTTTAAAAATTTCGTCACACAATTACACATGAATGTAAAAATGAAAAACAGAAAAGTCTAGTTCTTTTCATCAAAAGCCCTAAGTGAGCATTTTAATGGACAGGTTTGTTTAATATCTATGGAACATTAAACAATGTGTAAAGGTCGGCGGTTCGCACATGTTGGCTCTTCACATAATGGCGCCAGTCGGAAGCTCCATGAGACTCGATCATCGGGTGAATGGACTAGAAAGTCTATCGTGGACATAACGTGCAATTTGATTAGTGAAAGCTTAACGGAAGTGTCATCAATTTGCACTGCTATCCTTTTTTCCTTTAACTTCCAAGGACATCCGAGAATATCACCAAATTCAGCATCTGAATTTGATGTTTGAGTTTGATGTTAACAATTAATTTGACAAAAAATATCAATTTTCTATACAAAACCATAATGTACTATAGATTTGAAGAACGTGACTTCACTAATTCGTTGTAATGATATTTGAGTTTATTTCAATCCATTACATTTTTTTGGGTAGTATTTATCACATTCCTCACTCATCACAGTGTTTGTTTTTCTTTTAGCCAACATAGGTACATGCCTCAAGGCCCATACATAGGTCTTTTATTTTTAAAATGCCGTTATTTCATATAAATGCTTTGAAATCAAAATTTAGAGACATCTTGTTTCTTCTTCGGAATAATTCCTTCAATCGAAATAATGATTTTCATTCCACAGGTTTTTGTAGAGAAGTTTGGAAAGTATCGTAATTTCATAACATTTTCTTTACTTATACGAAAGCCAATGGAATTTTACTAGTGGTTTATATATTTAATAAATTATTGAACTTGTTTTCTCTTTTACGGAGGTTATATGTATATATATATATATATATATATATTTATTTATACTTATATAATGTAATACAGGGTGGACATATAGTGAATGATATAGCACGTATGCCTCTTTCTTATATATACATAAAACAAATTAATTGTGAGAACAATTATAAAGAGAAACTAATGATATTATTTGAGTTTAGGCATGCATTTTTCAAAATTGCCGTGCTACAAAAATAGAACATTATCACTTTCCATGAGAACAAGGAAACTAACATAATGTGTGTGTATGTGAGTGTGCGTGTATATTGTACGTGTATATACAAATGTAATTACATAATACACAAACATACACACTGTTAATGAAGATGCTTGTCAGGATATTTCGCCTGCATTAGGGCAATAATTAGAGTAAGGATTTGTAAGGATTCGCAGAAGATTTCCCATGGTGAATAATTCACATGTCGTCTGTATGATTTTTTTTTTAAATTCCAGCTTGACTTTATACTTGCGCCGTGGAGAAAACCATGATTACCTGCGTGCAAATAATAATGATAATATACTTAGTAGTTTCTGTAGTTTCTCATATGCAGTTTCCTTTTTAAAGGGAAGCTAGGTTATGTAGTATCCGTAGCAATGATTTGTGATGTTTCTCATTTATTTATTCCTTTTTGAATAAAATAGTATCAGATACGCCATTGTACAAGACAGTGTCTCATAGAAGGATTTTTATCCAAATATTACTTTCTAAATATAACTAAAGGTCGTTTCAATTAGTAAAATCATTAACAAATATAGATACCATGTACAGCGTGGTCCACAAGGGGTTTAAACATGAAACAGCAAAAAGCTTAATTTATTATTGCACAGGTTTCAAAATCAGCAATATGCTAATATTAGAAATCGACCCAAAAGTAAAATGCTTCAATATATACCTCAGGTTGCACCAGAGTGAATCTAAGAATGCCAAATTTACATTTTAAATTTGAGTTCGTGGACCATCCTGCATGTATGTAGTTCCACATACCGATATCAGTGTTTTTCAATGTATGCAAAATTCAGCGACATCTAATCTTCTCGAAACCGCCCAATACACAATTATTCTTTTGAATATTACTGCATAACCCACATTTTCCAGTTAATTACTAGACAGTTAATGATACAACCTAATTGAAGGACCAGTTGTCAGCATCACCTTTAAAGAGAAGGTTAAGTTCTGGGACAGGTGAAAAATAATTTATGACCTTTTTCATTCCTTTTATTTTAGTGTGGAAAATATCATTGGAAAAAAAAAATTTCCCCTGAAAAGGATGCCTCTTCAAGTGCCCTCATAATGTAAATATGTATATATAACAATTTTGGTATCCCGTGCGTTAATATCAAATTATTAGATGAACGTTTTTAAAAATTGTATTTAATTTGAAAATTCCATTCACCTATTTCTTGTAAATGATCAATGATGATTCATGAATGGTCAGTTATTTCAAGGGGATACCAATTAATTTGTATTTTACCTGTTTATATGCTTGTGTATTTATCTATTTTGTTTTTGATGTTGTTATTGTTTTTATTATTACCAAACAGGGCCTCATGGAAGACCACCAAATTGGTGATATATCAGTGCCACCCTGTATAAATTTCAGAAATAAATTTTAAAAAATATAAAAAATATTCGAAATATGACAAGTCACAGCTAGAGGTTGTGTATCACATGTTTGTGTATATACTCCTAAATACATGTGTGTACATTACATGTGACTTTTAGCAAGATTTGGCCAATTTCTTATCAATTTTGATGATTCCCAATCTTAACAGTATACCCCAATACAGTACTTATGAGCTACATGCATGATAAACCTTTTTCTAATCGCTTGCAGACAGTTTTTTTTCTCTGCAATGCAATTATATTGAGTACACCAGTTAACTATGGAAACTGCATGAAAGCAAACGGGTAAAACTCGATTATGACTTGTATACTGTGAGGTTTTAGAATTATCAAAATGGAAAAGATTCGACTCAGTCTTTCTGAAAATCACATGCACTGCACACAGAAAAGCAAACTTTCACTCCACATCATTATATGCCGCATATAATGATGTGGAGTGAAAGTTTGCTTTACAGCTTTTTCTCGTCATAATTCGATTATAAGGACATGTGAAGATTAATCGTTTTGCAGGGAACATTAATTATGATATTCTTTATAAATGAGATACAAAGAAAGGGGAAGTCGTATAAATTATTTTCTTCATCTCCATCAGAACTCCGTCTTCTCTTTAAGGCTGAGTGTAGACCACTTAACACAAAATGGTGAACGTGGCATGATGTCGTACAATATCTTCGATCTAAAACCACCACACTCTTTTAAGTAAGGTTAGAATTTTACCAGCTGTTGGTGGTCCAATAGCGATTCTGTCAATATACTTAGTAATTGCGCTAAGCTATCGTCCTCCCAGGTCGTGTATTTATTCAATGAATATTGTAATTCATCATAATCATAGTGAAAAATGGACTGGAGTGGAAAATATGACCCAATATTTGTACAAGGGATATGGGAGTGCTTGATTATTGGTACCAGCCTTTTACGAAATGTCACCAGTTTAAAAGGGGAGTGTGATGAGTGTCCAATAAAAAGTGAAGGATATTATTATCACCATAATGATTCATTTCCACCACTATACGCATCATCAGTGGTATCAAAATCATCAAAACACATTTCACTCATCACCATTAGACCATTGTTGGGCATCACATTATAACCACCATCGACACCACCACCACAACCACCACCATCACCACCATCATGACCACCACCACCACCACCATCACCACCACCATCATCATCATCATCAAACCATCATCGCCATCATCATCACCACCACCACCACCTCACTGACCGTTATCATCACAGACGGCATCAGCACCACTACTAGCATTAGAAGCAGCAGTAGCATCAACTTCATCTTCATCATCGTCTTCATCATCACCATCGTCATCTTCATTATCATCATCACCATCTTCATCTTCATAATCATCATCACAATTATCATCATCATACGCTTCATCGTCGCCCCCATCATCCCCTTCCCCTGTTACCCGACAAGAAATTTAGGTCAAATATACACAACTGTATAGTCTGTAAATTTGTCCTAAATGTTCTTGTAACTAAATGAAGTAAGGTTCATTGGAAGAAAAAAATATCTCATGCCAAAGGTAAACCAGGGTATCTTTAGTTGATTTATCGTCAAGTTAAAAGAAGAAAATAACACAAGAAACGATATAAAAACGAGAAAAAAGGGGGAATAAAACGAAAACCTATCATCTTTGACTGAATTGAGTTTAAAAACAAACAAACAATATATACTTTATACTTAAAGGTAAAAACGACTTATCGACAAACTACAACTCATTCGATTTCCTTTTATATCGTCTAAATCATAGTTTATTAGACTCCCCTTCAGAGAAGAGTAATATGCTCAACACTTGAAATGTCAAGTTTATCTTCACTTTCTCTCTCCCTTTCGTGTCGAATCCTTCTTTATCTTCATCACCTCTCTACGTTAATTAGACCGACCTACGTCAAGCGTTGCTTTAGTTATTGCCTTCCATTATATCCTGTGCAATTTTTGCGTTTGCTCCTAATTAAAAACCTTCTTTTTTGAGCGCCTAAATGTAATTTTTCGTTGTCTTTAGTTCATAAAAAGAAAGCCATTAGATGTTTTAAGCTTTTTGCGACTGTTTTTCCACTTTTAAAAATAATGAGGAAATTATGTTGGAAAATAATTTCAGTTTTAACCTCCATTACTGTTCCCGAATGTAATTCCTCGTATTTTCCTTTCCCCTAATTTTAGTTCTTACGATTCTGAGCTTCTGCAAGTGCTTTCTTATGGTATATGAATGTTATATTTGTGAGGCAATAATGGCAGAAACGAGTCTATTATAAAATGACTAAACTTGTTGATTGCTAGGGTGCATTTCAGTGGTCGTACTGTAGAAGCCATTGCTTCACTATAGGCGTTTATTTTTCACAAATTTCCCGTTTTTTACCAAGTTCCAAATCACATATTTTTGGTATTAAAAGATAATTGCCCAATGTTTTTTTTCTGGGTGCAGTCCCCTATTATAGTATTGATAATAGCTCCACTGCCCACGATACATTCCTAAGTTTAAACACATTTGAAATATATCTCTCGAGCATTTTAGGTTTATAAAAGAAGACACAAAATTCAGGGATCCTTTGAGAGCAGTTATGCAAAATGGGGAAAAACGAAATTGACTCATGTGTAACTCTCATTTCAAAAATAAGCTCCTAAAATATCCCACAATTTGCCAAACGGATTATTGTTTGTGGAGAGTAAATACGAAGCATAATCAGGTTAAATCATACATGCAGAGACTATATCAGATTAAAGTTAAGTGACATATTTTGAGCAAATATGTAGACGTGGCATTTAAATTATTTTGACAACCTAGTCCAGAAACTTTTTAACAGGTAACGGTAACCTTTTAGCGTGAACTAGATTGATTTTTTAAAAAATCCTTATACTCGTCAAAGCCTACTCCTACACTGCCTCTTCCCTCTCTCTCTCTCTCTCTCTCTCTCTTTCTCTTTTTCTTCGTCTTTTTATTTTTTTTCTACCCGTAAATGTAAATTTTAAAAAAACACATCAATTCCCTCTGCTCTAATCAAGATAATTACTGACGTTCACTGCAGTATACTTCTTTTTATTACACAGATGGTATACTGAACAGTTTTTTTGTTGTTTAGCTTTAAGAGTAGTAGTAGTAGTAGTAGTAGTAGTAGTAGCAGTAGTAGTAGTAGTAGTAGTAGTAGTAGTAGCAGTAGTAGAAGTAGCAGTAGCAGTAACCGTCGGCTGTGATATTGTGAGAATTGAATTATTAAACAAAATAATATATGTTTAGTGTACATTTTTTTTCTTCTTCCAATTGCCAGGCTTGAAATCGTAAGCACCAATGTTCTATAATATGATTTCAAGGTTGGCAGAAGCTTTAAAAACTACGATTATCCCAACCGATGAAAGTTTTCTGTATCAATAATGTTCTGTGCACTGGATTTTAAAAAAAATGTCACATGCATACAATGTCCAGAGAATATTTGTTTTGTTTCACACACGTTTAATGACATTTGTACATTAATTTACATATTCTCACCTCGTTGAAGATGTAATGAGCACCAGAATAATCAGAAAGATTAATTTATATCCAAGTTGAGTGGAATCTCCTATATCTATTCAGCTGCATCTTTAAATCCACAGAAATATACCAGCGCTCCTACACCGACACGTAGCAGAAGATATTATAAATCAACCTTTGGCGTCCGTACCATGCCGATATGAGAGCCTTCGAACAGACGACCGTCGTCGGCGTGAGAGAGTGACGTCATATTTTCCGGTTCCCGCGCACACCTGCGATGCAGAACATTAGGAGAGAGTTCGGCTTTAACAAAAACAAAATCATTCGAGGGGAATTTTACGAGATTTGGAGACGTGGTCAAGTACGCCAGTTAAAAAAAGAGGGCATTAGGTAAAAGAAAAGATAAAAAGAAGGAAAAGGCCATTAAAACATAATAAAAAAAAAATTGAAATTTGCAGACATTTTTGTTTGATTGGGGCACCCCATTTGCAAGTAACATCCCTGGAAGACCTGAATGTGATCAGTTAGGCATCAGAATAAATTATCGATGATTAAGTCGAGCAGGATCTAAGCATGCATCACTGTGATGTTAGCAGAGTATACTGATATGCAGATTGTAGCAGGTTTGTTTTACTCGTTTTACTTGTCCTGATTCAATCTCAGCCGTGGGGTCAGTGTCCTTTCATCTTTCAGACTTTCATCTATATCTGCTTCTCCATACCCAGGAGATGATCAAGGTTTCATCAAGCTCCTCCAATGATAAAGCCATATGCTTCACATTATGAACAAATGTCATAGCATTTTCCGAATGTCTACACATGGTCATTGATACCATTTTTACACGTTTTGATTTTCGGCAGTTTCTATCCTATTTTCGTACCTTTTCTAACAATTTGAATCAAACAATCGGTTATATAAACAGAACATGGGTCAATCGTTATTAACTTCTAGGGTAGATAGAATGCTCGAGCTTAAACAAATTAGCAGAAACATGAACGAAAGAGCAGTAGTAGAGTTACCTCTTGTGCAATATCGGCACTGGTTGTATTCACCACGTCATCCTACTAATATTGTCCTATGCGAGCACACGTGTACGTTATATTAAATCAATTAATCTAGCCATGACGAGATTTTAATGAATAGGCATACAGTCTCTACAAAGCAAAACCCACGTTTATTGTGTAGGTTTGCTTATTATTATGAGAGCAATATTACAGCGCTCGTGTTAAGCGGCCGGTGATGTGATATCGATTATCTCGATAAATATACTCTTTTTCTTCCTCTGACTAATCTTATTTGTCCACTCGTATCTAACCTCTGTCTCTATCCGTCTTTCTCTCTTAGTTTCCAAATTCTCTCACGTCCAACCAGCTCCCAGCTCCTCTCTCTCTCTCTCTCTCTCTCTCTCTCTTGCCCTATCTCTCTCATTTGTTCTCTTCTTACCTTACTCCATATTGGGTCCACACTTCTTCGACCTTGCCCAATACCTCGTATTTTCTCTCCAGATTTCAGTAGTCGTGATTTGTGTTTTGCCAATCCCATACCATCTGGTGCTAAATCAACACAACGCAATGCTTCCACTATTCCAATATTGCAGAGTACAGATTTATTTATCAGTCTACCTATACCATTCTAATATTTGTTCAAGCTTAAAGGGAAAGTCCACCCTGATATTAAATTGCTTTTAATAGAAACAGAAAAATTATGGAAACAGCTCAGTGAAAGTTTGAGAAAAATCGAACAACTAATAAGAAAGGCATGAATCTTTCAAAATCATAAAAATCGTGGAATCTGTGAGACAAATTGGCAATGCGGTCAGAAATTGTGATGTCATCCCCTCATGACAGAATGACCCAAAATCTCAATTTCTCTGAATGATAATGGAATAGTAGACATAATTATGGAATGCATGAAAGAATGTGTTATCCGTGACTTATGATCGAGATAGGAATGAAGAAAATACATCTATAGACCAAAATGGAATTTAATGAAATTTCTTGCATCCGACAGAGGATAACATGTAGGTGGGTGACATTATCTTTGACACACAGATTTGAAGTACTCCATGAAAAGTTGAGGATTTTAAATCCATAAATTTCTTATTTATTGTCCAATTTTTTTCAAACCTTCACTGAAATTTTCTTGTAATTTTTCTCCTATTAAAACAATTGTATTTATCATGGTGGACGTCTCCTTTAATGTATACACAACACACACACACACACACACACTCACAAACTCTCTTTCTCTCTCTCCTTCTCTCTTCCCTCTTGTTTCTTCTCTCTTTCTTTCTTTTCTTACTCTCTCTATATCTCTCTCTCTCTCACTCAGCACACACACACACACACACACGCACACACTCTCTCTCTCTCTCTCTCTCTCTGTATCTCTCTGTATTTCTCTGTCTCTCTCCTTCTCTCTCCCTCGCTTTCCCCTCTCCCTCTCCTCCCACACACACACACTCTCTCTCTCTCTCTCTCTCTATGCGATTATCTGACAGTAACCCAGTCTATGTTTCCCCTGCCCCTTTAAAAATCGAATCGATCAATTTTTCACCACGTCCCTCCACTACTATAGTAGAAGTGGAATTGATTCGAAGCGTGCGAGTCCCGCTGGCTATGAGCTTTGTTAATATATTAGCCTCCATTCGTGTACGTACACTCATAATGCTCTTTTACACCGTGGGGCGTATCCAACAAAGCGTAAGGCC
>BEXV01001530.1:3660-18423 GCA_003118195.1 Hemicentrotus pulcherrimus
AGTGAACTCAGGGAATCCGAAAAGATGACTGCCCCGGTGTAGAGTCCTGGGAGTTGTAATAACCATGTTAGGGCAAGTACAATTGCGGCCATCTCTGCTCTATAAGAAGATGTGTAATTAGCCAGTCTCTTAGATTGAGAAACATCATAGTAAGGTACATAAAAATGCAGCAGCAGCCAGAGACTGGGTTAGCCTAGGCTCAAGGCTGTGTATAATTTTGTCTGGGTGTCCAAATACAGCTTGCGCCTACATACTACTCAGGAGCGACGACCGAACCCGGCCATAAGATCATCGATTGTTTAATTACATTCTAATCCAGCAGAACAAAGATGTTGAACTTACACGGGGCGTCCATCTCCCTTGGGGTTCATTGTCTTTGTCATTGCATGCTAAATAACGATCGGGCACAGTCTAACTTGCTAAAGAAGGGAAATCTGAAAGAGAAGTCGGTACGTCCTAATAAAAGAATTCAATGGGATAATAGAACATGAGGGAGCATGCATGCATTAGTTCCAAAAGTCACACATATTGAGACAGTGAAGAAAAGGGGTAAACAAAGTTAGGGCGAGAAAAAGAGAGAGAGAAAGAGAGAGAGAGAGATAGTGAGGGGATAAACATGACCTGTTGAACGTGGATAATCAGAGGGTCTTTCAAATTTGTCCTAAATGTATTTTTACTGAATTAACAAAGCTAACGTGAACAATTTGCAAGGGAAAGTGTAGATTTCTTAAAAATCCGTTTAATGAGAAACTGGAATTGACAAATGAGCTCAGGTTAAAAAAAAATAAAAAAAACAACTTTCCATTTGCGATTACTGTATTTATTTATTTTTTATATATCAGCAATAATTGCATGTGCTATTCTTCACCATACGAACATTGCTATAAATTACTGAAGTCTTCATATCGAATTAGTGGGCACTAGATTTTTTTCATCGTTCTGGGTTTTTGTAATACTTTTATTTGATAGGTATTTACTGATCCAATTATATTTTCACAATAAACATAATACAATTATACATACATTTGTATCCATCTAACAACAAATGATCAAAGAAGAAATCAAATGGATCTGTAGTATATAAAAGGGAAAACATCAGCGATCGTCTCCTCTTCTTCTACCTCTTCTTCTGCTATATTTTCTTCTCCTTCTTCTTTTTCTTATTCTTCTTCAGTGTGATAGTGCGTATAATGATTAATCAAAAATTGCATAATACTTGTTTTAAAGTAGGACCAATTTCCCTAACGAAAATATAGGTATAATAACTTTTTCTTTTAATTCGCTTTCTTAAATCTTATTTTTGACAAAAGCATTACATTTCAATGTCCTTCTTATGTCGTAATGTCAGTTGTCACGATATGGATGGGTTCGAAAACGGCAACCAAATTTATTCCCCTTAAATTTCCTCTAATAACACCATGGCATTGCATTTGAATTGAATTTAATTTAATTGGTATGCTAAATTTCTTTTAAAATATTGTCATTTATTTTCCAACTTTGTCCACTCAATTCCTTGATGCGCATCCAATAGGTCAAAGATCATAAAACTTCATCATTTTCAACGACTACGTACGAGCGATCATTGCACTTTGTAAATTATTGGCCACATTTCGTTTTGATTGACGGGTTTTGGACAGGTGCATTATTTGTATTGTATTGATTTTTTTCAAATTTGATTGCAATTCTTGATATAAGGGCGGCGCTCATTTTCACTCTGTAAGGGGTTCCCGATTTTAGATGATTATACGGATAGCTACCGCCTTCTCTGCTTCTCCACCTCTCTCTCTCTCTCTATCTCTCTCTCTCTCTCTCTCTCTCTCTCTCTTGTCATAACCTTTGCCGGAACATATTTGGCGAGATTGCAATAAGACCGAGAACAATGAAAATAATCCCTAATTCATGAGGTTTTAATGATAAATTCGATGGGGGTTGAGGACACGAATCAGCTCAGAGTCGCTCCACACACCCAGGACAGGGATGGGGGTAGGGGTAGGAGTTAGGTTGAGGTCGTGACCCCCTGAGTTACGCTGATGACCTCTATTTGTTCTCTCTCTCTCTCTCTCTCTCTCTCTCTGTTTGTTGCTTCTATTGCCCCTATCCTAAGCAGAAATAATGATAGTTCTCATTCCTATTCACGATTCATGTTTCCATAAACATCGATGTATAATTACCTGACTCGTATACCTTCGTCTTCAACTGACGGTGTTTTGTCTCTAGATTTGCATATGTATAGGGTGTGGCCAAATGAGGTTGAACTCATCAAAAATAAAAACAGTCTTCACAATATTTCATTGACAGGTCTATCGATAATTCTGCTGGCCTTTTCTATATTCCTTTTTCATTTGACTAATTTTGGGCAATTACGGGACACCGCGCAAGTGGTGTGCGAAGTGGCTTCCAACGTGGATTCTGAGTGACATGAAATCGATCAGGTCTTGGGCCCCCCGTTATGCAACCATACGAAGGGGGAAACATATTATGCAAAACATTAGCTCATTTCAACGAATCCATACGTATATTGTAGTTTGAGGACCTAATGATAAAGTCAGTGCATCCATTGCGCCACGTCGCTTCTGTGATATTTCGTTTTGTCGGGCGAATGTCTGGCGAGACAGATACACACCACAACGAAGGACTATAGATCCCTCGTCGCCAGATCATGCCGATGATCCAAGTTTTAATAATAACCAGCGACGGGTGTATTGTGAGAGATGAAAAGAGGGGATTAAGTCGAGCAGGATAGCGTAGCATCTTTTTGTGTCGTTAATCCCCTTCTCCTCGAAGTCACCTCAGTGTTATTGATCCGGGCGTCCTGAGGACTCTAAGACGAAAAAAACATGAGGAGAGGTTGGCCTGAAAATTGTTCCAACGGGAGATGATGAAGTAAATCATGTAACAGTCTACTTGACAAATAGCCTTCTCATCTCCTTATCTCGAACCGATTCCTTTATAATTTAAGTCCAAGATATTCCAAGGAAACAGCTCCATTGCTGATTTTAAAATCTGTACCATCTAGTCACATGCAATGGTTGCTTTGTTAATGATGTTTTTGTCATATAGGAACTGGATAAATGATTGAGATTATCGGATGGTTTGGTTACTTTCTGGTTGAATTATCTTATCGTTAATGAGACACTATTTAAGCATGTCGATATATTAAAGGTGTATTCAAACTAATTTTGATAAAAGATGAATCGAAATGTTTAACAATGTATTAAATATACTCCCCGAAAGCTATTGAATTGCGAATAGTTGTTTCATTTAGACTATTCTGAAGTTAATTATTTTTTTCGGTGCTACATGTAATTTAAACCGACTGGATTTCGATAGTATAATTATATATGTTAGTTCTGGATATAATAATTATAATGATAAAAGAGACCTTTAAAAATTTCAACATTGTTTGTGTATAAACAGGATGGTACCGAACGTTACAAAATTATTAAAACCAACAACAACAACATAAATCAAAACGAAAACAAAACAAAGACACAGCAAAATACATTACTCATGCTGTTAACAATAGCCAGTTAATTATTATGCCTAGAAATAATCAATTAATCACAAATTAATAATGTCCGATATATTTGTAATTTGGTACCTTTTGTCTCATTAATAAGCATTTTAGAAAGGAGAGATATAAAACAATGTCGTAATGGATGTCCTAAATAGATGATAACTGCACAAGGTTCAAGATCACTTGAAAATTGTGGACTATTCTGTTTGGTGGAGTTTTTATTTTGGTACAAATGACCTTCTGACCTTTATCTGCTCACTATGCGCAGAGCATTGCGCAGATCATGATAAACAAGTAATTGTGAAGAAGAAGAAGAAGAAGAAGAAGAAGAAGAAGAAGAAGATGACGAACATGAGAATAGAAAAGAATGCCATAAGAAGAAGCGGTGAAGAGAAGACGTAAACAAAAGACACAAATAATTGCCATGAAACACAGTCATTAGTTTTCACATCATCCCAAAACCGAACCCTTAAAAAAAAAAAAAAAAAGGCTATATGAGTTCATTCATTCGTAAGCTTTTATTTAAAGAACAGTTGAGCAGCTGCGAGACATGCTGTAATTTATACCCATATCGAATAATTGTTTTGTTGAGGGTTGCATTTGTGTTCCGCTTCATTGGGAGCTCTCATCATTCGCAACAGAACATTGACTGTGTTGGTCCACTGAAAAAAAAACCTAGCGTTCGACATATCTGGAATTACCTAATCCCCCGGTTTGAGACAGTATTTGCTGTAAAAGAGCAAGGGATTAGTGTATATTTAGGGTTAACAATCTGTCATTATATAGAGAGATCAGATGTTGTGTTTCTCTGGTTGGATTGATGTGTGCATCTTGTACCTGATGTTTAAGATCGAGGTAAGTTGAATGACAGTGTTTTCTAATAATGGGGCAGTTACATGGAGACTTCAAGTTTCGAAAAAGTGATAATAGTAAAACTATAACAATATTCCGCTTTTATTAAGCTCTTAATACACCAGCGATGTCTCTAAGCGCTTTACAAATATGTTATTACCTCAGCCATCGGATTCAGGCTTTTCTGCACATTCTCCACTCCCTGGGGAGCATTCTAGCCAGGTGACATTTTATAGACGCTAAAAATGCTTAGCTTAGCCAAGTGTTTAAACCACTCGACTACGACTACGACACTTAAACAAATCCCCCGCAAGATATTATAGTTGACTTCAAGAAGTAGAGATATAAAGACATTTAAAAGACTATTTACACCTGAAAAAGAAAGAGAGGAGACGAAAAGAGAACGGGAAGAAGGAAGGAAGGGAGGGAGGGAGAAACATGGAGATAAAGTCAGAGACAGAGTGTATACTTGTTATACCAAATATGTCGCCATCTTCCAAGTTCATTGGATTACACAAACACAAAAAAGTAGAGTTATATTTTTCTTTGGCCGTATCATGCTCTCTGATATTAACTACTCGGTATGGTAGTGATGGATGTATGGTTATGGCTCGTGTAACTCGGTGCGGCCAGCCAGTTAGCACGATTGCTATTTTTAATCACGCGTAAGAACGAATCTAGCACGATGTTCTGTATTCTATCATAACTGCCATCGATCGTTAGACGGCCCGTGTGTTTATTGTATATTCAACTGATACGATGCATTGATCGAACGCTCGCCTGGTTGCCGTTTCAAGGTTGATTATCACAATAATAATTTGTAGGAAAAATATGAAAAATGAGAAAAGAAGTAAAGGGAAAAATAAACATAGGCGTCATAGTGGTAGACAATATGTATCCCACATGTTATGCATAAAGGAATACACAGTGGTCATTTTGTTATTAATATAACAAATGGGTAAATATTGAAAAAAGTGTTTCTAATTGATATTCAACAATAATGGGTTTTGGTGTCATTTTGTAGTAAGGCTTTTTGGTAGGCCTACTGACACAATTTCGTCAGCATGCCCTTTCCTATCCGTACACCAACTTTCCATTTTTCGATTTTTGCGAACGAACGGAGTGAGGGAGCTAAATGTTGACTCTTTTGAACATTGTATTAGCTAAAAATGTGGTTGTAGTATTGGAAGAGTAACAGCATGAACGACTCCATAGATGAAATGCTAGGGACTTTTCGTTTTGTTAATTCCCTGTATTGCTTTCTTGTGCATGTACATATGTAGGGCTTAGCTATCTGTTTTTCTCTAAATTTTTAAATGGCTATACATACCTAAATTGGCATGATTTTCAGATCCATAAGTAAGCCTGCATGACTGTGTATACACATTATTTACCTTTTAAAAATGGTTGCCATGTACCATGAAGAAGATTAGAATATACAAATATCGTCCAATCTATGCTTAGGTGTACGAATATCTAATAATAGCGGGGACGCAAGACTTAACAAACTGTGTGGCAGCACACATTTTCTTTCTCCCTTATTGGGCTAATACATGATACAGAATGTGATTTCCCTTGGTATCGAATTTCTTAGCTTCAATCAAGATGTCATCATGGATGATTTCATATAATAATAATCTCTAGCTTATAATTTATAGGCTGCCCCAGAAAGGCCAGAAATCGATGCAGCTCCCCCGATGCATTGTCATCAAATATTTCTCCGATGGATAACCTGCTATTAGGAATAAGTACTGTATTATTATGACGCCATTGTATGCGTTGCTTTATATTCCCCCTTCTCACAATAGTGAATGAAATCATGTAGCGCCAAGATTGTAACATATATATTATATTAAATACCTTCATAGATATTAATTAATTTGTGTATACGCTTTGCACATGATTGCATATTATCCTGTTGAATACTGAATTATCTAATTCCCATAGGCTTTACACAGGGACCACCAGGTTCCAGTAAGCAATGGGTTATTATAGTCCGGCGGTTGAGGGCAATAGTTTTGCAACACCACCACAATAAATAAAACGGGCACATTCTTGGAGTTGTAAACTATGTTTCTTGGAGTTCAAAAGAATTTTGGAATGGGGNGTGGAAATTTAGGGTGTAGTTTGCTTATACAATTAAGTATTAAACAGACGGTACATGTATAAATGAAAGTGCGTTGGCTAAATGGGTGCCAGAGCAGCGGTCTTTAAACTGAGAGATGCCGAGTTCGAAACGCGGAGATTTCGATTGGCAAGTGCACTTTCGTTTAGGGCATTGATCTTCGATCAATATGAATAAATACTTATGATTATCAAATGCATTCATCTGCGATCAAAAAGTCTGAAGTTGTTAATCCACTCGACGTATTGAATCTTCATTCATAGATTAAAGTAAGTCAAGTGAGTTTTAGGAGAGCAGGATATATTTATTTATATTATTAATTACTTTTATGTGCCAATTATGACTGCTATGTATTCCTTTCTCTCTGTGTTGTCTAGTTTCTTTCCAATATTCCTTTCATGACCCTGTTTCTTCCCTTCCGCCCCATTCGTAGCTATTTATTTTCGTTGTCTTGCAAACATTGCACTTTTAAGTGATACAAAGGACCGTTTTTCGATATGATGAATAGTCAATTTTCACACCACATCTTCCTAACTTATTATCGGGAAACCAAATGCCATATACACCTTCTTTTCGAATGTCAAAGACGTTTTAGGGGTGAATCGGTGGTTGAAATTCCGCTGCCTCACCGATCAATTCGTATTGTGCTATTATTATAATCATAACGATCGATTACATAAAACTAGCTGCGAGATTAATACTCGTTTAGGTTGTCCGGGAAACCCAACGTCTGGCAATTCCCAAAGCGATCTTAATAATGCTAAATGACATTTTATGCGGCAGGATATTGATATGAGTTAATATACAAGGTAACACAATGTATCCGCGGCAGCACGACTGAAAACCAGTAATAAGTAATGTAATTCAACATGGCATTGCCAATTTGTTGTAATTTCCAAATGAATCCCGTTCATTGTGCGTACATGTAATAGCAAATTACACCTCGTCGAGTTAGAGCTGAACAATGCATTTTACATCTCGATGATAACACACGGCATGCAACATGCTGTTTTTAGTAGTACATTTTGCCTTGTATTCTTTTTAACCAGTTTTGTGTAGTAAATTAAACTTTCTATCCGGGTGACCATGCACAGATTACATTTTTGCTCAGTTGGTCATATTTTGATACATTTCAGGGACATATTTATATCTTCTTAAATGTATCTGTCTAAGCGTTGAACCATAAACATATTGATATACTGTACATATACCATCGTAGCAGTTTGAGCGTATACTGTTGCGACGCCCTCTCTTTCATCGTACGTGTAATTACAGTGGCCATCAAGAATTCTGCCCATCATTAGAGATAATTATTCATTAATCTTCCCATAAATCGATGACCTCAGATGCACTAGGATAAAATATCGGTACATGTCATTTTGTTTCTACATGTTTACTCCACACCCCCTGTCTCTCCCTCTCTCTCTCTCTCCCTCTCTCTCTCTCTCCCTCTCTCTCCCTATCTCCTTTTTACTTTCTATTTCTCTTTCTAGATTTCCATGTGTTATTAATGTCTCTCCCGCCTCTCGGTTTCAATGCCTCCCTTCTTTCGGCCATCCCTTCCTCTACCTCTTATTTAAAATGAAAATTGTTCATATCACATTTTGTTTCTAATCGTTATATTTTCTATCCATTTCCCACCTCCCCTCTCCCCCTCTCACCCTCTCACCCCCTCTCTATCTCTCTCTCTCTCTGTTCCTAACCACCTCTTTCTTCTACTTTCCAACTTTTCTTTCTTCCACATCCTCGGAATTAATTTTGTTTCCCTCTTTTCATTATTTTGTTGCCTCCCCAACCATGTGACAACCTTTTTTTCCATTCCCCTTAATCTCTCTCAAGTTTCTGTTTTCAACCTCTCTCTCCCCCTTTCTCTCTCTCTCTCTCTCTCTCTCTCTTTCTCTCCCCCATCCTCTCTTCATAACTTCAGCTAAGAGTCATCATCGGATAGACGCATGCATAATCCCATTCCCACTATGAATTCACAACCCGGTTAGAGTCTCTCGGCTTCAAGCCTCATAAAGCTTCTCAATTATTCAGACAATCTTTCAGAGGGGCGACCATGCGATCAAGAACGTATGACGTGAATCTTTGGGTAGGCCTGGCTATTTACATATAACCATACGGTTCAGGGAAGACACTCCTTTCACTGCCATTTGACTTGTGATTCTGATTCAAAATGTCGGGTATCCCACGGCATAGAACGACATCTCCCTATACATTTCAATGGGGCTACATCATGAGCGAGCGGCTGAATGATAGTCATTACAGGGAGGAGAGACACCACCCGCCCTGGTCATAACTACGCTTTAATAAAAGGATGATACTTATTGTTTCCGTCTTCGTCGAAGAGACGGATCAACGTGTGTCATGACTTGAAGAAATCGTAGTTGAACCTTGCTAAACATACGTCACCCGAGGGGGATTACCCTTCCACTGCCCAGGGGATTCCCCTCTCAAGACATTGACAATGGCTTTATCATACACTGAGATCCCTTCACATTATATCTAGAAGGCTAATCACAGTGATGAATGCACGGAAAACAGCTGCCGCCGCTTGAAGATCTTTTATTGTAGCGAGAAGATGCAGGGAGGGTGTGTGTGTGTGTGTGTGTGTGTGTGTATGCGCTTGTGTGTGTTGTTGTTTATAATGTAAATTTCAAACAAAGAAATTAAATCTGCCGGCAACTACAAAGGATCTGTCTATTACCAACAACAAAAAAACATGAAGGGGTGGGGTCACCGTTACCCCAGCTGTCGAATGTTAACTCACACCCACACCCACACCCACACACACTAACACATGCACACACACACACAGATGAAAAAACAAAAAAAAAGCAAAGAAAGTAATTAATGAAAAGGCAAATAATGAAAAGGTAGGCATGGTATACAAAGGGAAAGGTTGAACCACAAACTGTATTTGTTGTACGTAATACTGCAGTTTAGCTAGTGATAATTGAATGCATTCCCATTTCAATAAAATCGAAATCAATTCGTTTTGAGCGTATATCATGAAAATCAAATGACCCACATTCATCAATAAACCATGCCAACAAAGAATCAAATCGGCGCCTGGAGGCTTATCTTCAATATCTTAGCCAGCCCTTCTCATAAATATATGAAAGATGATTACTATTTTAAAGCAAACTGATTCGCCACCATAAAGCGACGAGAACCATTATTTTCATAAAGCTGTCTCCAATAATCACTGCTCTAGTTTCATATATCGTGACCATTTAGATTTGGCCATTGCCATATTGCATAATAACTACTTGTTATATTTATTAGTGTAACTTTAATGTGAAAGTATCTTTACGTTTGACGCGTTACACCTGAATGCATATACTTATTTAAGATTAAATTTTGATTCGGAAGTAACTGTGCAGTAACAAAAATGAAAAATAAAAAATCTTAACGATTGATTGTGTTGCGCCTTTTTGTAATCGCCAAAATGATTACCAGCTGGCTACATCTTGCTCTAAATCATAAACAGCGTTGTAGTACTGGACACAGATTTTGAGAGATGGGACTACGTGATGTGCTATCAAATCGAAGCATTGCTAAAAATGTATTTGACATAATTCTGAAGGCACTTGGAGAGAAATTCTATTCATGAAACATTGCTACTTTATCCTTATATATTGATTTTAATAATAATAATTATAATAATTATAATAATCCGCTTTTATAAAGCGCTTAATACATCTACGATGTCTCTAAGTGCTTTACAGATATTCAGATATGCTATAGAAGGAATGGGAAAGCTCACAATTTGTTCCACGTCACCAAAACTCAACGTTTTCATTAAGTTGATATCCAAACCGGTGGAATATCAAATCCGAAAGTCGTTAGTTTTTTTTATCGTAGTCATGTGCAATCGTGCATACCGGTATATTTGCCTTACAGTAAACTTGGTAAATGGTCCTTTTATATTTCACTCTCGGGATTTATTCAATAATTTGTATTCTACAACAATTTTATCGCTGATGGTAAATGCCCCCGCGAGACATGATGTAAATTTGCCCAACCATGATGACTATAGAAATTGTATACAGTTATAACTCCTATCTAAAATTGATTTACTCCCGTAACTCCTTTGAAGAAAAAAAAAAGGTTTTTAACACGAGTAAACGTTGTCATTTTTCGTCACCATTGTCATCAGGTGATCATCGTATTCACCATCATCATCACCATCATCATCATCATGATTGTCAGCACAGTCATCATCATTATTATCATTATCACGATCATCACCATCATCAAAATCATCATCATCATCACAATCATCACCATTATCACCATCATCATCATCATCATAATCATCATCATAATAATCATAATATAAATAAAAATCAAAATCATCATCATCATCATCATCAAAATCATCAGCAAGTCGTCATTATCATTATCATCGCCACCCTCATATTTGTCTTGATCATTATTATTATTGTTATTATCATTAACATCGTGCTCATCATCGCCATCATCACCACCGACATTTTCCTAATAGCCTTTTACTAATTTACCTCCATTATCGTCATCCTCCCTATCCTATCTATCTCATGATCATCTACCTCCTCTCCTCATTGCACTCCTTGTCCTTATTCCCCTCCTCACCATCTATCCGTTTCCAACTACCTTATTACCAAGTCTGTAACACGCTTTTCTTTTGATGTATTTCTTCAACCCTTGAACTCTATTTCCCCGTAAAATGATGCCTGAGTAATTAAATCAGTCTTTAGGTCAATCTGCAATGAAATTTAACGAAACTCCCATGTGCTCTAATCATCCGACCGACCCCCACTTCTGAATCCAATATGGTGTAATGCGAAAGTTATTAATATTTAGAATCTTGACCCTGTGGTTAGATGAATTGTATCTTGTTGCTATTTGGTGTTTCAGGCTTCTTAATTATAATGTAATAGCCGTAATGTCCGTCTCCCCGTGGCGTCTGATGCGCTCCACCATTATAACCTCCGTCAGAGCCTTGCTGCCAGATATAACTAAAGCATATCGCGTACCCACTTATACATTGGTTGATGGTGGCATATGTGGATGTATGTCTTGCCAAAAGGATGTTAGTCATGGTAGTTCTGGTTCGGGATTCGAATCCTCAACCCTTTGACTTGAAGTCTAGTGAATAAACCACTAAACAACTACGCCTACGATGAAACAAGTCAGAAACATTGACAGCATTCGTATAGAGCAATAAGGGAATGTTTGTTTATTTTTGGCATTTTGAAGGTAATAACAAACGACATTCTATAACCTTTGCCAGGGAACGAGTTTATTGCCGGTCAATAAAGTACAGTGCTTCAGCATTCCTTGACATTATTCGCGACGCTTTGCACAATTACATTTGAGTGGGTTTATTCGTGAAAGAAATTTCCTACATATCTTGTATTGTCATGTGCACAAAAGTGAGAAGATCGCCATGGGATATGAGAACCACTTCTCTTGAAAGTTTTTTTATAAATACCGGCTTACCGGTAGTGCACATTTTCCATGTTCATTGTAAGACTCGGGTGAACCGCTAAATTTGGTAGACTCATGTTTATGAAGCAAAATAAAATGAAAAGAGACAATGGATATGTTATAATGGGAAAAGGTCCTCAATAGACCATTAATATCTAATCCATATAAGCGAGAATAATTCATTGTTCATGTTATTCATCTTTTGTAGGTCATGTTTTACATAGACGAAAATGAGGACATTTAGTTCTTTTGAATTCGATACAATAGGGTGGATTCCCAATTAACAACGCCCCCACCGGCAAGTTGCGACATGCCAAATTTTAATTTCGCAGGTCACCATCTTTCAACCTGTGTAGCGCAGCAAAATGCCAGCCAACGACAAAATGACCTTATTGGTCCTATCTGTGTACATTCATTCCATGAGATTCATTTTTCTGTTATCGGCGCACATTTTTGAAACATATCAAAATATTTTGACTAAAACTATGGCATGATTTGGTCACAAACATCTATAGAAATGGACATTTGGGCCAAAAAGACTACCAAAATGAACATATTATTGTTCATGGTGGTCAATATGACTCCTTTAACTAGCATCAGGGCTTTTTGTTTACACAGAATAGGCCTATCAAATCTCCTTTGCTGAAGAAAAAAAAAGAAATAGAAAATTGCACCCTTTTTTGTGTTTAAACCGCGCGGATGAGCTATTCAAGCTTTCCGACCAACAAAATAGACTAAATCCCCTTATATTCAAACAAACAGCCACAGTTTATATATTTTACGACTTTTTTCCTTCTAAAACGCATCATGCTAGATAGTGTTGTGGATTGTTAATCTACCGTATTGACAGTGAATGTGGACACTTTATATTCAGTTTAAGGTTATCAATATAGAGTTACAGAATTTGACGTTTCTATCCTTTTACAATGTTTACTACTTATACAATGACATTTGAAAGTGAAGACGGGTTTTTGATGAAATACATGTCAGATTTGTTATATTTATTTTCTGAAATTCAATCGGATCTGTTATTCAAAATAATTTATTTATGGAATTTCTTGAAACCTCTATTGCATCGCCTTAAAGGTACTATGTCCCATTTGCAGGCAAAAATGAAGAAAAGGTTTAATTCCAACGGCATTTGAAAGAAAATACTAATTTAGGACTTCCCTTACAAAAGGTGGGGGGGGGGCTTGAAAATGTCTTTAAGAGGGAAAATAACGACTATTAGTTGTCGAATCGACTTGAGAGCTATAGAGGAAGTAAATAATAGTCTGATTTTCAGACCATTGTACCGAATGGTTGTACGGTTCATGCTGCGCAAACATTCAATCATTTTAATTTTGGCCATTACAAGAAGTGGGTTATTGATGAAGACAAATGCTCACGGATCCTTTACAGCTCATTTTAAATATGTTAATACCAAAGAAGAAGAAAAAAGCCAGTCACTCACTCAATAGCGTCAGTGAAGTCAAGTGAAGACAAGCAAGTAAAAAGGTTCCCTTGCATAATTTGAATAGTAGGACACTGCCAACGTTCAAATTTCACAGATAGAACATACATGACATATTCATAATTCCTGCAAAGTTCTACATAATTTGACGTTGGCTGCAAAATTGACATAGTATCTTTACTATGGCTCAAGGATTGCTCACATTTATAATGTTATACATTTTAATATTATAAATACCGCTTAAATAGTCGTATACTACCTTTGAATACTCGCTATTACTTCAGATCGATAGATGCCTCAAATACACAGTCACGGTAAATATTCATTGTAATCATGGTAATGCAAAATGAGGAAGAGACCTTTCAATTTTGTGTTTTATAAGTAGAAATCGAATGATAGCCCTCATCAGTTTTTCTAATGATTGAATAAAAACGACGACGGGGTCTGCTTTCACTTGTCAAATTTTGATAAAGAGACCAAGTCAGAATTCCTGATCTATTCTAAAGGTAATGCATATATTATATTCAAACATGCAATCAGTAAGGGGGATTTGAGATGCATATATTTCTTAGTCACCAAGGCGACAAATCCTACCACTGATTAAGTTTTGAGCTGAGCGGAAAATACATAAAGCCGGGAAGAGAATACAAATGAGCAGCTTAGCATTGAAAGTAGAGGAAAAGATTCCCTATTTTTGATTTTCTAAAACTTATATATGATTGAATATTTTAAAGAAATATAAAGGAATAAACGTACCAGCTTTTCACATCATGCCGATTTAGACTGTTCACGTTTTTATAATTTTTGGTTCCATCCTGTTGTCAACTTGCAGCCTTTATGTTATGTTGTATAATAAACCAAGTTCCAGATGAAAGATTACCAAATTCCTTACAATCTCCATGCTATGAACTACGCCGAAAACCGTCGCGACGCAATTATACTAGGCTTTATAATTGTGTTTTTTTAATTCCATGTGATATTACACAATTTGATCAAGACGTTGAAGTTCTTCCATCTCTCGTATAAAGCGAATATGATATGTTGGGAATCGTCTAACTGCAGCAATAGCAGAAAACCTACTAGATCCAACCCCGTCTCCCTCCACCTCCCCCCCCCCTCCCATTCACTCCCTCCTTTTCCCTCCCCCTCCCCTTCGTACACAATAATTCTTCATCCGGAACTCGGTTAAAGAGAAGGTTGAGTTCTGGGAAGAGGTGAAAAATAATTCGTGAACTTTGTCATTTGTTATTATGCAAGTGTGGAAGAACATCAGATAGGAACATGTTCCGTGAAAAGCACGGCTCTTCAAATGTCTGCATATTCTAAATATCTCATGTTTAT